>NW_010586963.1:291073-306733 GCF_000705375.1 Tinamus guttatus | reverse complement strand
TTCTCTGTATAAAGCATATCTCTGTCTCCTGCCTACTCAGCCCTTTCTCTTACAAGCAGCCCCAGTAACAAAGTGGAATTATTTGTTCGTTTCTGTCATCTCTCTACAACTACTTCTGACATCAACTTCACAATAAACTTCTGCAGATAGCTTATCCATCAAACTACTGCTTTTCCTTATTAAATCCCTCCTAATAGCAGTACTTCTCTGCCATTGTTACTATAAACATCGCTAAACCAGAAAAGTACACTGCCAGAATGGAATGTCGATTTTTGTAGGGCTTGAAGCTCCAACATGCTCTTCTAGGCTAAGACCATTTTGAATATTTTCTGACACAAACCCACTTCAACATTCAGAGTACCACTATGGAGGAGTGTTTTTTGTCTGATACCTAAATGTGGTTGGAAAATGCAACAATGATACATTAAAAAAATTAAACCTGGTAAACTTGCTTCACATTCAATCATTTCTCGTCGTTATTCCTACTGTACATCTTTTTCTCCCTGAACACCGAATTTTGCTTTTCATCTTTACCAACAGAACAAATTTTCAATTATTTCTCATAATTATTTGCAAAGCGATTGCTTCAAAATTGGAAGACATACTTTTGTGAATAAAATATACTCAGTTGTCTTGGTTCTGAATTTTCATGTTTCTTGAGAGAGGGACATGATCACTTAGTTGCCTAAAAAATGCACCGTATTAAAAGGACAAGAGTCCTTTGGGACAACACAATGTCAAAAGTAGCTTAAAGAAAGATGCATCGCAGGCAACAATAATCATACTGCTACTGTTCTTTAATTACTGCTGTTGTTCTGTAATTACAAGGGTTAACTTATTCTACCCCACTCTGCTTTAACATGAAGATAGATATGGTACAATATCCTGTTAAGCCTTGTCTGTCTTGAATGGTAGTACCAGTATATTTATTGTTAGAAGGTTTTACAAAATAATGTGAGGAATAATGGAGACTTCTGGCAGATCTTTCTGTAACAGCATATGGGCCTCTCATGGTCTGGACCTTTATATGCCCTGTGCTGTTCTTTATTTTGATTCTGCATATTTTTTGTTCAGCAATGGCATTTTGGAACCACTTCAGTTTACTAGAACACATGGAAGGACTCAGATGTGTTTAATGCTACATGAGGATAGTGAATAGAAATTACACATGACTGGCTTTTGGCTTTCCATCTGTCTCTTAAAACTGTATATCATTGTGATACTCCTCTGAATCTGTCGTTCTCGTTGGCTCACACTCTTTTCTGGTTTAAAAATGTTTATTAAAAGGAATGCTTTTCACTAAAGTAAATAATCTCTAGTAGAAATCATGCCACCAAGTCAACTACATGGGAAGAACATGCAAGCTTGTATAATAAACAGAGAAACTTGAAAAATCACTCTGAGAGGTGTTTCTGGACTGCTTATTGTCCTCATGCAACTACACAGGTAGTTGACAGCTAGATCATTACAAATGGAAACATCAAACTGTTGGATTTCCTACAGCGCGACACGAAACCTTGGCCAGGAAAGGCATGGCAAAAATAAGTTGATCACTTAGAAGCATCTAAAACAAAACAAGAAAGTTGTTTAAAGAGTGTTTTGATGACAGCAAGGACAGAATCAGAAGCAGGAGAGCTATTCGTACTGCTGATAATCTAAGTGCCAAACTGGCAAGCTGCCAAGGTGCCTACTAGGCAGGGATCAAAGACACATATGGTGCGTCTCAAACAACAAATAAGCCATAGCATTTTGGCAGGCTTTACAGGAATAATATGCTCCAGCCTTGACAATGAAGATGAGGGCGAAAGAAAAAACAACTGGGCTACCAATAGCGGATGATACCTCAGGGAAAGCAAAGCTTTCATCATTTCAGTTTTATTGGAGAAAAATGCAGATAAATTCTCACATATGGTGGGTCTGGTTGATCTAAATTGATGGGAATTGTAACATAATGTAAAAAAAGATTCTTTAAAGTTGTGGCATAAATCAGTGTTCCATTAGCAGCGGCATCATTCAGAAACAGCATTCTTCAGAGAGTTAGTAATAGGTTTACTTTGCCAAAGAAAGATGACACCCCAGGTGGCAGACCCCTGGCATTTAAAACAGGCATTTAAACTCAGGAAAAAAGTCCAGGTTACATCTTGCCAGATGTTGGATTCTTTTCTATTCTTTCATGAATTTGGTCAGATGGCCTTTTTTATTTTATTTGTAAAACATACAAAGAAAAAGAATTCAAACATTTTAATTTCATTGTAGTATTATTAGGCAATAATAAATAAAAAGCAAATTCTGTGAGTTTAGACCTACTTTCATAATCACAAGAGTTACACAACTCCTTTTTGTTACACAGAAACAAAAGAATGTACAATAATATGTATAATTTTATATTTATGAAGACACTGCCTTGTGCATTTGTAAGGATTCTCCATCCTGTGGGTGGCCCCTAAGATGCCAAAATTATATAGCTAAAAATTACTATTATGGGACATTTCAAAGAAAGCAGAGAATTGTGGCAGAAAGTATTTATTTATGGGTAACATTTTCCATTTGAGATATTTCCGTAACTGACAGAAACGCTGATGAACCGAGTATGCCCTTTGTCTGACACCGTCTGTTAGACTGCAAGGTCTTCGTCTCAGTGACCTAATCTACCACTGGGCATTGCCATCAGAAACAGTGAGCCAGTTCCAGAACAGATTTCAAGGTGCTATTATAATATTTAAGAAAATATTTCCTTTGCAGATCAAGTACTTTGCCTACCATTACACAGACTGCATTTCCATTTCTGTTTTTCACATAAATGCAGCTAATATCTCCCTCTCCACCCTGTCTTTTCTGCCAGTAACTACTGATCTTATATGGATTATAAGGTCAAATATGCAGTAACCTCTGATTTCCCTTTTCCCTTCATGCTATCGAGAATCAACCAACCAGACAGCGCTAACTGTCAGTGGAGCCAATTTTCCAACTCTTCCAGTGGGAGTCACCTTTACATCACCTAGGACAAAGAGAAACTATATATCATCTTAAGGAAATATTTACTGAGTAAGGAGATATTGGGAGAACTTTCATGTGAAATCCTTTTCTTCTCAAATGCAGAGTATTTATCAGATAACAGAAGATAACCTCCTGGCAAGTTTTCCTGTGCTGCATTTGAAGCATAACGCTTTCCAGGCAGAAAATAAAGACCCGCATCGTTTCTGTGTTATTTTAGGGAGCACTTATATTTAGCCACTTAATTCCATATCGTAAGCTATGCATTTGTCTCCCCTGACTCTGCCTGAGATTTGGTGCCAAACTCGATCTGTTAAGGGTCATAGCATTGGAGCGTGCAGATTAAAGAGATGACTGGACTATCAGTCCATCTTGGAGGCCATCAGGGCTGGATGCAGTTTCAGCCTGAAGGGAAAATGAAAAGAGGTGGAGTGAAAGAACTCAAGTGTTTCTGAGATCACCATCTTGTGTAAGGACCTGTGTATTAAATCACAAGAGAAATGGATTGATTAGTTGCTAACTTGTTCGTTAGTGTCTTTATAACAAACTTTAGGAGGATCAACTAGGCAACTTTGTCATTTCAGGCTATTTCAATAAAAGGTATCATCTAATAAAGTTTTTTGCAGGAGTATCAGGGAAAACTGTATTTTGGTTTACTTTTAAGCATTTGCTGTATAAACTGCACTTTATAAATGATTTGATGCACTCAACTGCTGCATCTCTAGCATTCAATTGCTAAATTAAAATTTTAAAAATACTAATTACTTTTTTTTTAAAAAAAGTAACAGTTTAAATTCTGTCTTAGCAGAGTTCCATCTATCTTTAAATAGAACTTTTTGTTTCTTCTCTAAGACCAACATTACTCTAGTTAGGACCAAAAATAATCAGGGAAAAAAATCTATCGTGCTATATAAACTTGCCTATCCACCTTCGATCGTAGTTGGATAGTGTTGCTAGTAGCCATGCAAAACCAAATCTGTGCAAGATGACTAATGTAGTAACCTCCCAAAAATCTGAGTGCTAAACGACGATACCTTAAAACCACAATGGAAGATGATAGCTAACACAATAACCCTAATCCTAACTCAGTCAAAAAAAAATCCAAAATGTAGGTGTCCAAAGCAGAATGTGTAGTGTTTTCACATATCATTAAAAATAGATATTCCATAGTCAATTCCATAATATAACTCCATGACATTAGAGCAAGAAGAGTTTTTCTATAAATCTTTTTTTTTCTACTTTTACTAGGATCTGTAAGAATTTATAAAAACTGAAGCTTCATACAGCAAAAGTTAGAGACTGTCTTTGCTACAAATATGGAAAAAAAAATGATTTTACTTGACCTACAGAGATTTTTTTTATTTAGAGTGCACAAAAGACCTGAATTCCCATTAAAAAATACAGCAGCTACCACCTACTAAACACTTGTGTATAAAAGGATAAGTTTTGATATTATTTGATATTTGAATTATTTTCATTTTTGTGTTAATTTTGCTAGGAATTTGCTAGGATTACAATATCTTTGCATGTAAGTTTTCCAAGCATACATAGAAGATTTTTATGACACCCTTAAGTTACTCATATACACTTATCTTTTTAGCTCCACTTTAGAGTGCTTTTTGCCCAGTTAAAATAGCATCAGTGAAACAGACAGAAATAGCTCATCCAGTGTAGAAATGCTGAATTTACCAAGGTAACCTCCACATGTTTAATGTCTGCCTGATATTTTTCAATTTACTCTGTATCATTTGTCAAAACATTGCCTAATTAAAAATGCATACCCACAATAACTGAATGCAGTCGTTAAATTATCAACATAGCAAGAACTTTTGGACAAAATAGTACTGACTAATGAAAAATAAATTGAAATAATGTGTAATACAGAATAAAAACAGATATCACATGCACCACAACAGAAAGTAATCTGTGATCATCAAGTAAATGTGTGCATCATTTCTTTCTTTCATTTCTGTTTGTACTTAACTTCAGAGTTAGACTGCAGGCTTTAACTGTGTCCTGTGATCTGAAATCCTCTTTGGTAGCATACATAAGCTAGGACAAAGGATTGTATTTTTTGGCTTCAGGAGCAAAGACTGTACCAAGTCAATGAATACTGTAACTCTAGAGGAGAGACTCACATAGGAAATATAATGAGATAGATTGACATTCAGGGATTCATTTTTTAGCATAATGGCAGCACGTTAAAATAGAACGCTTGAAAGAAATAGTTTTTTATGTCATCTTTTCTGTCTTCGACACTGAGATATAATCACATAAGAATTAATGAACACTACTTCAAACTACAGTTGCAAAGATAAACATTTCCTTGAGTCTACAGCATCTGAAACAAAAGTGTATGTGCAAGTGTCATACGGAGATACAAAAAAAAAAAAGAATATCTCTAAAGGAAAATAATGATGCTATGTAGGAGGGTAGGAGGGGTGTATTTTTTTTCAGGAGCCCACAATGTTAAATAAGAAATGTAAGATAAAAATAAATAAATAAATAAATAAATAAACCCATATTCTTGTTTTTTGTAACAAGAATGTCATTTAAAGTATCAATTGTTCCACTCCAACCTTAATTATTTCTTTGTTCAAACTAAAATGCAATTCAAATCCATAGCAGACACTTGTACAGCATGACAAGAAGGGAATTGTTTCACAAGGCACCTGGGATTTTTATAGTTACGTGTCAACTCGCAGAATTATGTGACAACATAAGAATTAGCTTGCCTAAGAAAACTAACAATTTTCTGATCTTTTTACTTGCAAAGAGTGACTTTAACATGTGGCATTATGGTCGTAGTACAAGAGGTATTGCGGTCTTTCTTCATGAGACTGTAAGGAGTGCAAACAGGCAGTAGGAAGAACTTCAGTGCTGGGTCATAGTTAACTTCCTTGATTTGGGAACTTAGCCTAGGCACTTAACTTAGACATTGCAGAATCTAGGAGCCTTTTGATAGTTTTAGACTCCCTAAATTGATTTTTTTTTTCTGCAAAATAAGGTGAAGTATGTGTCCAAATAAGTCTTCCAAGGGGTTATTCAGAGCAGCTTAGCTACAAACCTTCTCCACTGCAGCAGAGGAAGCTAAGGAATCTCTTCTAGACAATGCTGTATGTCCATATGCTGAATGGGTAGTCACTGAAATTTGGCCAATAGGAAACATCAAGCACAGAGGAACAGCCATGAAGTTCCTGGCTCAGAGTCTGAGAAGCCTTAAGGGTATTGAACCCACGCTTCCCATTTCCTAGGAGAGAATCCTAAATGCCAAACCAAATGTTGACACTGGATCACTGTACAGCCAGGAATTTGAGTAATAAGGAATCAAGAATTAAAAACAATGCATAGAGTATTTCTTTAAGTTCTATACATTACTGTAAGAGCTCTGACTTTTCATTGACCTTTGAGTATTGCTGGTCTTAGTGCAGAAAGGTGCTTAAAAAGCTATAGCAGGAAGCTTGGACTAGATGGTCTCTAGAGGACTCTTCCAACCTCAGCCATTCGCTGATTCCCTTGAGAACAATAAGTAAATGGACTTTCTGGATTAAAATTATTCTTTATTATTTTTGGAAAACATTTTTTTCCTCTCCTGAATTTCTCCTGTTAATGTTTCTGAGGCGTTTCATATCATGTTAAGATAATTTGACCCAATGTCCCAGTTATTATAAATCAGATTTTTATAAGAGCTCAAAGAGAGAGCAATCAAAGATGTGCATGACTGTTCAGACTGACATGCAGGCAGGCTGAATTCTTATAGTTCTGTTTCCATCGATATTTTGAGGAAGGACAAGGGACAGGTAACCATGGGGCATCAGAAAACCCGGCACAGGCAGTTGAGGCGGTAACATATGTAGCCAGAGAGGTAGTAGGACTGCTCCAGCACACCACAGTCAGGCAGAGAGGCTTTAACTTTCTTTCACAATTGGTCCCAGAGAGACTTTTTGCTCTTCCAGCCTCATTAGCCTCCATTTCCTGTTCCTGGCCATAGTGTTGTCACCGCACATTCTCAGGACAATGGACTTGTGTTCCCTTTAATTCTTCCACTCAGGGTAAGTAGTGACCACTATATTTAAGTTGCTAAACTTTTCCTATTACAAGGGTATGTCCAACTAATTTTAAGAACACAGACATCTCCATGTCTTGCAACAAGAATTTGGAATTCAGCAGTAGGATAGCCTGGAGTCAAGAAACATGCCCTCTGTAGTCCCGGTGAATATCCATTTAATTTCTAAACTGTTGAGAAATAAAATTTTCTGGCTCTGTTTTGGTCCTTTATGTCTGCTAAGAGCTAACAGCTCTGCAGCTTAATATTTCATTTTCTTCAAGTACATTTAGCTTTGGCATGTCTCTCCAGCATGAGAAACAATGTTGAACCTACATCTGGAACCCAAACACAATACAAATCCTGCAACTGCTCTGCAACAAACATGCTCTCAAAGAGTGAAACTTAGTAGGACACAAAAGAAGAGTTCTGGAATGAAGATAAAATGTCATTCTTTAGGATTTCAGACAAACTAAGTGTGGGGCCCTAGGATGAGACCTTCTTAATAGAGAGGTAATCCAACATCTGCCTACTGTAAGGTTTTTTTGCACCTTTCTGAAAAACATCTGGTGCTGGCTAGCATCACAAACAGGATGCTACACTGCACGGATTACGTATCCCACTCACATGCTTTTTATACTAAGGATAGGAAGTTCACAGAATGCTAATACATAGAACACTAGTTCAGAAGGAATGCTATTATACCTATGTAGTATTTTGATTTTACTCAAACAACAATTTCCAGCAAAAGATCATTCTGCTAATAACTATAAGATGTTAATTATGAACATATGAAAGTACCACAGTACTTGCATGTTTATTTTGCCTTTGGCTGTATGCAGACATAAAATAAAACATGGGCCTTCTCCCAATTTATCAAAATGCCAAAAGAGAGCACAAATACAGGAAAAGTAAGGCGAATCAGAAAATAATGAGCACTTAAAAGGCTTCCCTTCACAAAAATGATACAAAATAGAAATAATACTGTTTCTTTCAGAGAGAAACAGCTAGGAATAATCTCTAGGCAAAAAGTGCTGTTCCTCATGGATCGCAATGACTAGACTTTATGAATGAGTTTATTAGCCATATAGATGCCCTACAGAAAGCCTTTTATGAAAACAATACATAATTTCTGTTTTTCTTTGTTTTGTATCTTAGCCAAGCACTGGTCTGGTGTTTAAACAGTACTGAGCTACAAAAAGAATAAGATGAGCCCTGCTTAGATGGAGGGGAGATCAAAGAGTCATGCTCTCGGAGCAGAGGACTAGGTGGAGCACCCAAAGTGGGAGGTGGAATTCCAACCAGAAGGAACTCAGTCTTAACACTGATGAAGTCTCCACCCATAAGAGAGTTATAGGGAAAAGGCAAAAACAGTTCAAGTGTCTTTTCTGCTGGAAGATGTGAAGCAATCTGCTAAATTAAGGAGTACATTCACTGCATGATGAATAATTCACCACCCTTATTAATCCTCTGGTTTGTTCAGACACATTTGGGATCTTTCTGTAGAAACATAAATGGTCTGTTAAACAAAGTAATTATTGTGTTATTTTCAAAATGCAGTGCATTTGCAGTACTCTGTCATAAATTATTATGCAGCTGGTGCTGTATACACACATGGAATACAGGAATTAATTACAACCATTAAAGTAATATGAATCTTAACTGCCAATGAATCTTATCTGTCTATATATAGTACTCATGGTTTCTGCTTTGGATGTATTGAAGTGAGAACAAATGAAGATTCGATGCAGCTTAAATGTGAACTGGACATCCTCAAAATACGCGACCTTTTAATTTACACACTATGTAAGAGGTTCCATAAAAAATGGAAGGTTAGAAAAGAAGGTGTTTGAGAAGCGTCCTTATGACAAAAAATAATTTGTCTGGCTTAAATAGGTAGTGTAGCTAATCTAAGAGAAAAAAAAAAGAGGTGGGGGGGAGAAGGAGGGTTAATTGAAAACATACTTCCTGAGGAATGATATCTGAAAACAGTGATTCAGCTTTTAAAAACAAACTGCAAATTATATTCCCATACCATTAGGAAAGCAAATGATTCCTTTGATTCCTAACACATGTCATCATGACAAATCAGAAAAGTATGATTTTCTAACCAAGGTTAAAATTGAGTATGTCACATTTTTTCCCTTAAAGCATAAAAATAAGGATGAATTTCATGGCAGGCCAAACATTTCAAACTGATAAAAATATTTTTATTTCAATATGCACTCGACGGTTCTTAACTAGTAAGGACTATTATCTTTGCATAAGATATCGTGGAAGCTAAGTGCTAAGCACAGTTCTAATGATTAGTGTCCATATGCATGAAAATATAGACCACTATAAAACAAAGATTAAGAAATATAACAAGGATTTACCCAGAAGAAGGAAGAATTAGACAGTTTCCTCTACAAGCAAGTTTCATTATCGGACACTATCAGATTTCTTACAATGATCCATGGATTGGAGACAGGTTACTGAGAAGCTAGACCTTATATCTGATGTAGTTTGTATCTTAATCTATAGTTTACATAAATATTGACATACAACCTTCATATAAAAACACTAATTATGTCAAGCTTTTGAGGTAAGGCTTGAACACTCCCGTTTATAGTGCTGTAACTAAGCCCTCTGTAAACTTCAAAAGATAAGGCTATATATAAGAGCAGAGGAGGCAGTAAGCAAGACAACTTAAACAACTTGCACAGTTGACAACTGAATAGCTTGAACAGTTTTTCATCTGTGATTTCACAATAGATAAGGTGCCCCCTAGCAACAGCAATATACGGGCATGAGGGAATGATGTCAGAAGACAATAAAGTTGATGGATAAGTTGCTGTGGTGAAATCAGCCTTCTCCTAAAAGAGGCTGCCTAGCAACCACTTTATAAGGGGTGTCTAGGCAACATGGGAGAACTGACTTTATACAAATTATGACCCAAGACTTTCGAAGTAGTTTATTTTTTCTGAGGCATCATATAGGTAATCAGAACGTCCTATTCCTTGTGTCACTCAATATTCTGCAGAGTGAAGAAATGAGGTGAGCATGATGCCTGGCCCTGCTCCCATTCCTAGCCATTACTGGTGCACTAGTCTGCACAGAGATTTACCATCAAAGTCTATTGTCCTGACTTGTGCTGCCAAAACACAATTACAAGGCAGAAGGAGTCATCTTGGCCTCAGAAGCAGAATCAGAATTTGCCCCAAGGGAGAAAAAGCACTTTATTTTCCTCATGCGATGAGAAATCCTGAAATCCTGCATAATGACACAGTATTTGGCCTTTGTGCAGGTGTTGCATGTAAGATCTGGAGGAAGACAAGTTGCCAGATGTTCATTTGTGCTCTTAACCTGGCCTACCCCAATATATCCTGACTGATATAATACATGCAAAGCTCACCTCTCTGCAAAGCCCAGCCTTACTTCCTCACTCATCATTGCCTTAAGACCAGTTACAGCATTAAGCACAGGATCTTCTTACATGAAATTTCTGGCACAAAAGGCTCAAATATACCTTACAATGAAACCACTCATATCTACTCTGGGATTTCATACTGCCTAGGATTACAGTATCTGAGTTTATTCTACAGCAATGTCCCATCTTAGCAAAACAAAAACTATTTTTGGACTGGATTTTTTGTTTTAAAATGCAAGATTTTATTCATTTCTTTTTGCTTCTATGGCTAAATTCTCAAATATTAATACTTCTAGTATTGCTGTGGCTGTGATGGTCTAAAAATACGGATAATCAGTTTGTAGGCAGAGGCAATATCTTTAGTGAAAATAATTGGTTTATTTGGAAAAAAATAGACAATCCCTTGGATATATTAATTCTTCCAAAATGCTAATTTTTCTTCTGCTACAGCGACCAGTTGACTAGTTGAGATAACTGGTATTTTAAGAGAAGACAAGCCAGGACTACAAAGATTGTTCTACAGCAGGAAGGGTTTTTTGTTTGTTTGTTTGTTTCATTTGTTTAGTTGTTGTTTGGTTGGTTGTTTTAAGTGGTGTTTTGTTAGTGGAATTAAAAGGTTGTTGGTTAAAAAAAAATCTTCTTTTGTCTAGTCTTATCAGATATCTTATAAAACAAACAGAAATCTTGGTTCCTCTGGAATATGATCCTGTACATTTCCATGTGTTCCTGTTAATTTAATGCCTTATATGTACTTTTACAGCTGGATTCATGAGCTGAAACTGTTAAATTTAATTTCTAGCAAGCTAAATAGCTTATGGTCTAGTTTTATTATTCATATTTCTGAACCTTAAGCAATAAGATGTTGCCTGTAGGGATGTGTTAAACCAACACATGACTAATCTGCCCCATGAGAGCATGAGTAAAGGAGGGGCCATACATACGTTGAGCTGATCCCAAAAGACTTTTTCTCATTATTCTTGCAGACAAAATAGTATCATTTGAAAATTAGTGCAATAATAGAGAATAAAACTTGGTGCCTAACCTGATGAATTGCTCAAAAAATTTAATGAAGCAAAACAAGACTGAAAGATAAAGTGGACTGGAATGAGTCTTCTTGATATCATTCTTCATGTTTGACATACTCACCTGCTGTGAAAGGAGATAAAGGATATTTCCCACTGAGACGTAAACTTTTTAGACCCAGAATGTTGCACTAGGGCTGAGACAGGCCTTTCTCTCCTGCAGGAATCTATTTTAAAACATTCTGGAATTTTGCAGGCACATACTGTTTTGTCTACTTATATTAATGATAAAGCATATGCCCTCAGATAAAGCTCCAGTCTTCCTTTAAAGTAATCATATTATTTTGCATTTTAACTCCACCTGAGAATTTTTCAGCAAAATCCACTTATATATCTTTTCCATGTTAAAAAAAAGACAAGCAAAATACACTTACATCATTTGATGGATGATTTATTCTCCAAATTACAACCACTTTCAATTTGATATATTGTGTTTAGGCAAAAGCCTCTTCATGTGTAAAAGCTCTCTCGCACCAGACGAGTATTTCACAGGCTCACCGTGCCGGCTTGACAGAATTCAGTACATTTGGATGGATGCACAGCACACGTCTGCAATGCATTTAGTTTTGCCAAGGTAACGCCAGGTGTGCAGTCTCGTAAACTGGCGTCTTACTGTGAGGCAAAAGTGAGAAACCCACAAACAGCAAGCCATGTGAGCAATATAATATTTATTCCAGTCAGAAAAGTGCATGTTTATTGATAGCTTAATAAAACGCAACTGTGGGACTGTGCGGCTTAAGGACATTGTTTTGTGAGGTGCTGAGCGCTGTTAACTTAAGACACTTAAGGCATTTACTTAATATTTTTAAAAAGCTGTACTAGATAAAAAGAAAGCAATTTCATTATGTCATCAGGTCTAATTAACCAAAAGAGGAGTGTTTAGTGAACACCTCAGTAACTCACATGCCAATTTTAAAGGAAAGCTTTAAATTTAAAGGCCCTGAATCCATCAGTTCATCAAACACCTCCAGTATTTGAGCCAATACAACATTATCATTTTGTTCTGTAAAACAGTGTTATATTACACTTATAAACGAGTATTAGCTGAATTGTTTAATGTGAATTTAAAAATATAAATAAATGCAACAGCCATTATATAGAAAGAATATCAATTTTTTCCTGGTGGATTTTACAACCCTACGACTTGGAGGATGATACTTAATGTAGATAAGAACATATATTAAGTCAAAACAAATAGCATGAAAATTTATTAGATTAGGATTTCAAAGAATATATTTTCTGAAAAGAAATACATATGGACACGCACGTTCAAGTATACTTTTTATTATTCATACTCATGCATTAATTTGCATAGAAGTCACACATATATATGTGAATATATAACAGTATAAAAATATTGATGTGGCTGTATCTACGGTAGTTAAGTTACACAGGGGATACTCATCCACTAACGAAAGGAGCACCAGATATAACCAATCCTCCAGATTTAAGCTCTGTCCCATGCTTTGCCACTATAACTTCTATTTGTATCAAAACAGAAAAGAAGACCATCATATATTTTGCATAATGCAGCCAGGCAAAATGTTTTTCTCTCTATTGTCTTATACCTCACATGCAGCAGTGGGGAAGGTCAAAACAGATACACTTATAAAGATTTTGATCTTAAATTTTCTGATACTACAGCCCAGATTGGTGTTTTTGCTTACTTCTCTTTGAAAATGTTGTTCTTTTGCCATAGCAAATCCTGGGCCCAAAACTTCCTATATTGGTGCAGTGAGAACAAATTTTGCTGGCTCCCAGCAGTGCAAAGAGAAACAAATGAAGTCTTCCAAATATATAATGATAAACTGTAAAAATTCTAAATTTATATTTTCCTTTTTGTTTTCCTCCCCTCTGCTGTTTGTTTTTTGGCAGAGTGTTTTCTTTTGGTTATTATTTTCACAACAAAGTAACACTAAACTGCTGAACTTAAGCCATAACTTCAAAAGCCTGCATTTTAATTACAGCCTGTACAGCAGCAGCCGGTTAGGAAAGCTGGCCTTTTTAAACATTTCAAAATGGTTGGAAATATCATCTGGCAAAAGCACATGGAACACCTCTTAAACAGACACAAAACAGTATGCTACAAAGGACACAACTGAAATGCCCTTTTAAACAGTTATCCAGTTTTAAATACAAGTCAAAGTGAAAGCCAAAAGACATTCAAAAGACTGAAACGCCACAGCTTGGACTTCCTCATGCTGCATGCTGAAGAAAAAGCTGGATAGTAAAAAGTCATGAGCTGAGCTTCCATTGACCTTTGCTCTGCCTTCTTAACTCTGAAGAGCTCAGTGCTTCACAACTGTAGATAACCATAGTCATGCTTCAAAAAGAGATAGTCCAGATTCAGGATACCTGCTAATGTACACTTAAGTAGCAGAGGAAAAAAAAAATCTAATCTTCTAAAGTAATGTATTTCCACTGGGTAATTAATGACAACAAAGTGGTTTAGCAATAACATTTCTTTTTTGATGACAGAATTTTAATCTCATTTTTTTTTCAAACTCATTGTAGAGGAAAAGACAAAAATATACCTCCTTCCCCTCTAAAACCAACATCATCAAAACACTTTGTTAGTTCCACAGATTTTTGGACATCTCATGAGAGCTATATCCAGCCACAATGTAACATCACTGATGCTTTGGACAATATCTTTGCGGGTTTGGCCTAGCTCTAATCGCTATATAGTTATTCTTCAAGTTTGTTGAAAATGTTTGGAATTCACTTTGTTATCCTTATGAACCATCCTTTTTTGAGTTCTGTACAGAGACATGTCAGACATCTAAAAAGAAACCACCCTGTTCCGTGGCAAGCTGGCCTCATTACAGGTATTTGCATAAGCAGATTTACAGTGTTGCTGACCTTACTACTGCTGATCTCTCTGGGGGGAAGCAGGAGAGAATTACGGCGCTTGTCTCACATCTCCCTGCCATAGCTAAGATTCTCTTCTCACACACCACAGTGCTGCTAGCTTGACTCACACAAATAACTTGCTTTCATCTAGCACAGACCAAAGAGATAATAATCCATTAATAAATCAGGCAGAAACAAACCAACCAAAAATATATATATTTTCTACATTTCTACCTCCTCCTTCCTTCTCTGTCTTTTTCTAATTCTTTTTTAATCACTGGTTGCAAGAAACTTGGGAACAGCCTACCTTCATGCCCAATATTTTATTATTGAATCATTTTATTTCCTGGCTTTCACCAGAAGTAGCAAAGGCAAAGCTGTTATGATGATCTGAAGTGAGCTACCTAAGCAATGTCTTAGAGTGCCTTCTTCCTAATTAAAGATTTACGGAAAAAAAAACAAACTTTTTTTTTTTTTTTTCCTAGCTTTATTATTCATACCAAGTTACCAGAGAGGTTCATTTAAGTTGGATTCAAAACAAATTCATTTAAATGTATTATGTGTATGTGAATGTATCTAACTCATGTAATCACTGCAAAAAGGCATGAGTAGAGTGATTCTTTTAATAAAAACCATAGTTGTGTGTTTGTGTGTGTGTGGCTCAGGGAGTTAACAGCTGGACCCAACTTCTTCCCATAGCAATCAGTTTCCAGCTGTTGATGTGTACATTGTTCCCACACCAGGGAAGCTTAGCAAAGCACTGGTGGCAGAGACATGATAGCAGGGGGCTACTTTTTCTGTGGAGTGAGAACAAAATAGGGTAGCAGACAAACTGATTAAGGTAGAAGAACTCTTTGTCAGAGAATGAGGGAACCAAAACCTTTTCAGAAGGGAGCCACAAAAGTCTTCAGTCTCTCTCAGTGGAGCAAATTGAAGCTAAATGAGCAGATTTGAGATATGGGAATAGGCACCAACTATTCCTGAAGAGCTATGAGACAAGAATTCCACTTGTGTGAACCATAAATAAGATAATTATATTTATTTCTTGAGGAAGAAATAAATGATCTGTGATTCTGTGAAGAAGCAGCATCTTTGTGAAGCACTCCTCACAACACACATTAGAGAAAATACTAATAAGTTGTATTCTGGGGGAGAGAGAGAGGGAATGTGGGCAAGTGCCTAAGCAGAGCCTATCATCTAGTGAATTCTCATCCCTTTTGAGTAGCTCAAGGTGGAGTGAATATCCCATTGGCCTGATCGAGGAACTTAATATCAAT
>NW_010586963.1:229747-291037 GCF_000705375.1 Tinamus guttatus | reverse complement strand
TTACCAGGAGAAGTAGTCAACACACAATTGCAGTGTTTTCTGATTTTCCATACTTGGAAATTCACATGAATCTGTCTTGACAGTATTTTAAGGGTAGAAAGAAATAACTAAAGATTTTTAGAGTCCTAGTTTGTTATCATGAAGCCACATTTTTTAGAAAAAGTAATACAACCCAGAGCGTGTGGTAATAGAAGATAGCGATATTCCCCTTCTGTCCTGTTGCAGTGCTACATCTTCCTTAAAGTGTGTTACCAGAGTTGTGAAAGGCTTTTTTTCAAGGTTAGAGAAGGAGAATCTGAAGCAGGGCATGTGAAGGTAAGCTTGGTACTCAAAAGGAGTGATAACAGTGTCTGCTTTTAACATTCCTCAGCATCTTCTCTTCCCTTGAACTGAGGCCCCTCAGTACTTATTATAGCAATGTCCTCTTCCTGTAAGCTAGGCTTAAGTGTTTGATTGCTTCACCATATTGAAGGCAAAATACATACTTTGAAGAAAGCACAGTTCATATTTTAAGACGTTTCATCACTCAAGGCCACAGCTGGTCAATACCAAACAACCAATCAAGAGTCTAAGGACTGTCAACAAAGGACAGTTCTTTACATCACAGAATCAGACACATTTGCACTCAATTAACACTTTGCTTAAAATAGACAAAGATAAGCAGTAAAGAGCATAGTGCCCCACAACCCTGTCCTTATATATACAACAGCAATGCATAGCAGTAGTTATCCTAATACCTTACCACTCCATTTGCATAAGAAGAAAATAAAACCACTGCCAATTCCTTATCATGTTTTGGCTGTCTTTGGAGATACTATTACAAAGCTGCCCCATATGGCCAAAAGGATGATAATCTAGTATTTGTTTTAAAAGTGAAATTTATATCATCTTCTTTTCTTTTACTTAAATTCCTTGGGGCTGATTAAACATAATCCTCTGTCATGTACAGGTGGCAAAGATGCCTTTATGTCATTTACAGGGTTCTTGGTGTTCAGCAGAAGCCATTTAGAAGCTAAGTCTGCCTGAAAGTTATATAAGCTTGTATATAGAAACAACTATACAGGAATCAGCAGGCATGCTCTGGATCATCCTCTTTTCAAGCAGACCTTCTCTTTTGCATGGGTAAAATTGAGTGCTACTCAGCCTTGCAGTCCTTTCCGTCAAGACTGCATGGGGATTATTTATTATAAATAATTATAAGATTCAGTGCATGGGGATTCAGGCACTCAGAAGAATTGAAATCTGCATAGGTCAGCTAACCCTACAGCTGTTCTGCAGCACCTGAGGAGTGCAAAGCAGGGATAATTAAGCTGAGAAGAAAGCTTGTGTTATAACAGGTCACAATTCAGAAAAGCATTCTGCCTCTCTTCAAGCATTTCCATCTGCAAATCTGTATCTGGAGAAGGTGTACAGCGTTAACAGAGCACTCAACAGAAGAGTAAACTCTTTGTCATCTCTACAGTATTTTTCTAGTGAAGGAAAACACTTGTAGAATAACAGTAATAACTTCCCTTTTACAGGAGTATAGTTCTTTGGAGATTGTTACCACATGGAGAAGAAATGCCTCTTTTTTTTTTTTTAGCATTTACTTGGCACTTGGGACCTATTTATTACTTCATATACTTGGATGCAATGGCACTTAACACACAGTTATGATGGGGAAGTGATGTAGGATACTAACAGATACAAATTGCAGTACATATTAAACTTTAATTTGCCGCTAGTCTCATGACCTTCAGCTTTCCTAGGACTGTAGACTCCTCTAGAAGCAGCAGAGTGGACATGAGCTGTAGCAGCTCTTATTTAAATCTGTTGCTGCAAGCCTGCTCACTGGGGGAGCAATATCAGTGTGTTCTCTGTACACTTTCATGATTGTATAGAGAAGATGCAGTTTTTGTAGAAGCATTGAGTGTGCAATACCTGGCTTCCTTGGTCACCTTGCAAATAGGAGGTTTACAATATTTGTGTTTATAGCAATGTGGTCTCTACATCCATATAGGTCACTGATGACAATGGATATATATATATATCAGAATTATTTACATGTGATATATGTATCATAAATAATTATAAGATTCATTGCATGATTAAGACATCTAAATTTATGTGTCTACGTATATGCTAGGCAAATAAGCTCTAGTGACAGCCAGTGCGAACAGAACCAATACAGTCAGCAGAAGTGGAAGCACAGGTCTCTAGGCTACATCAACTAGACAGCCACCAGCCCTGATTGCGATTCAGTTGCCAAAGTCCTGTGATATCGGCCATCTTCCTGCAGATGTCTTGGACACCCCACATCACTTCAGAAGGTCCTAGATGCAGCCTCATGTGTCTGTAGACACTTACATGAGTCCCAGTGTAAGTGTTCATGGAATCTGTTCCTTCCTCAGTGTCTAATGTTGGGACTATTTCTTCAGGGAAAAAAATAAGGGGGGGGATAGTAGTCAAGTATTGCAAGGTTAAAATTCTGAAGCACCAGGATGCAGTTCCCTGGGAGATTTCCGAGCTGCGTGTTACATTTACTATTCAGCCTTAGGGCAGAACCTGGGACTCAAGAATGGGATTCACAGAAAGCAGAGATGTTGATAAGAATTTGGATACTTAATTGCAAATTAGGTAGAGATGCCTCTCGCCAATGGCATTTCACAATCTTGAAATTAGGGCAATTATTTCTGGAAAAAAAGGCAAAGCAACCAACTACCTTCTGTTCGGCCACTAATCTAGCAGTTATGGTTCAAATGCCTCCTGAGCAGACCTGAACCCTTGTATTTATCTGAAGGAGTCTCCTAACCATCAGACTGTAGATTTTCCTACAATAACAGCTTATGTTGGGCATCTCCATTTTCTCCAAACTATATTTCATGATTCAGAGAAAGAATTAAATTTTCTCTCTCATTCTTCTGAATACTTTAACAGGCAGGACATGGAGTCACTGGCTCCATGATCAGTCACTGAGTACTAAGTATTTAATTTGTCAAAAAATAACCCTTAGCCAGGTAAAACTGTCAGCTCCTATTCCCTAAACGTGCAGTCGGATGCTTTAGAAATGCTGATAGATTCACCTTCTTTTAGCAAAAGGATGGAACAGAAACCATATTTCTTTTATATCCTAGGTGACACTTTCTGCGGGCTTTCAAATAAAATCTCTACTTTCTTTATACACAGAGATAGAATTATCTGTGGATATGCCGAGAAGCAAAATTTACACTGTTACATGAGCCACTTTGATGTCATAAACTTCTAATTCATAAGAATTGTATATACCATTAGTGCTAGGAATTAGCAGAGTGAGGAGTTAGAAAACCTTTATAGTTAGATATCTACAGAGGCAATTTGGCGATAAGATTATTGTTCTGTTACAGAAAAAAAGTTGATTAAAATGTACATCATTTTAAATATATCTTAACATTGAGTTAAAACTGTGCATTGACATTGTATTTTTCTTTATTATACCTTAAAATCACCATACTGTGTGACAGAAAGGTAAGTCAAACATAAAAGCAAGCACAATTTTCAGCAGTGTAAACTGCTGTGCAAATGCAAGTTAAAGTAATTTTTTATCTTTTTCATATAGCATTTGAATAAATTATTTTATCTTTTATCACAGCATAACAGAATGTATTTTTATTACTGTTAAATACATTATTTAACACTAAAATTAAAAAACTGTAAAAAGTGAAGTGAGTACATGCTCAGTTGCTCTCACTATCAGTGAGAACTTCCCAAATGAATTGAACTAATTGCTGAAAAAATAAATATAGAACAAATATGAAAGAACCTGGAAAATAACTATGACTACTTGATGATGATGGTGGTATCTCTCCATTCCTTGAATGATTATAACATAACCTTCAAGTGGGAAGCATATCAAAACTTTCATTGAGTCTTGCACAGCAATGTTCAAAGAATTTCTTCTCAGGAGAGGAATATATAGGAATATGCATCTGAAGTTTTTCTTTTGTCTTTTGATATTGCTTACCAGAAGATACTATTTTTTTCTTTATTTTTCATTCCATTTTACTTCTCTCTCCCCTAAAAATGCTTACAATTTTTAAAAGGCTGATAGAAATCAGGATTGTACTAGCCTTATGCAATATGTACAGTCTAATATGTGTATGTCACTTCAGGAAAACACTTAAGCAGCTAAAAGGATTCTCAGTGTTCAGGCAGTAAGTAGACACTTTTAGTGACTTGTTTTAATTTTACATATTTACCCTAGAAACTTTCTGCGCTTGAGTGGAAAGGCAAGAATACCTCTTACAATCCAAACTGTACCCAGATCCAGATAATGAATATTATCTTCCAGAAAGCTAAAAAAAATTAAAGTCTGTTAGCACTCTTAGGCAATAATGGATTAATTTTTATCTTAATCCAGTTTGTATTAAAATTTTCTTCCTCTTTGATGTGGTATATATTAAGCGAAAACATCATACTCTACCCATCAAAATCATGCAAGTGGTCATTCTTTCGTTTGCACTGATGTTACAAAAGGAGATAGCCTGCACGGCTGGAAGGTATCCATGATATTAAACAGTTCATGGGGCTGTGAAGTGCTGAGAGCAATCATGCAGAGCAACAGGCCACAGGAATGCAAATCATCCACAAAGCCAAAAGTAGAGCTAGCAGGTGGCCTCTCCTATTCATCTGATGTCAACACACTGTTCAGATCAAGCCCTTTTTAACATCTGGGTAGGCCCACTATTGCTTTTAATTAAATATAATGCAGCCATTCAATGTTCTCGCATACAAGAAAACCACACAGTAAAAAGCATATCTTCTGCACGCTGAGGGTCACTATAGTTATATAAATAAATAGTTCCGTTTAGCTTAGATTGTGAGGTAGTTTAAGTTTCTTATACTTTCCATATACTATTCAACTTTCTGCGATTAAAGCCTCTTTGACATTTTAGTGACTGACTATATTTCCATGGAAAATGTTCTAGCTCCTTCAGAGGATTTGCGGGGGAGAAAGCCTTATAATTAACTTTTTTTTTTTAACCTTTGAAACATTTCCACTGTAAAAGGTTTTGAACAGAAACATTTGTTCTCAAAATTAGTTTACAGAGAGAATTTAACTGTGTTAACATATAACCCATGGAAACTGTCATAATATCTAATTAAATTATTACTGATGTTCCAATCAGTAGCAAAAAAACATCTGTAACTGTAATTCTACTATAGAGAAAGTATAATTAAATCTATTCAGTAATGGGTAACAAGACATTGCAAAAGCATACCACAGTGCTTTAGAAAGCTGGAATGCTTCAAATATCTTTTTCAAGTATAATAAAAGTTTTTTTTTTCAAGTGGGAACATGAATGTATGCATTCTTCTGTAGACCCTTTATTAGTATTTAATTTCAATGCATTTATGATTGCATTAGTCTTTCTGTTTGAAATTGACTAGAAAAAATAATTCCCATCCTTTCGAGTCTCAGACTGAAAAGCACGTAAGTATATGTTCAGTCTTTTTCTGTGGAAAGCAAATAGTAATGGTATATTTCACTTTAATTTCATGAGATAAGTGCATGCCTAAAATAAAGCACACAGTTGATTGTTGTCCTAGAAATAAATGCTTTCTAGAATAGGAGCTAGAAACATATGACAATGCTGAAGTGCATTAGTGTGAGATATTAAGAAAGTAGATGACTCAGGAGGAAAGTAATGGGATATGAAGCATTTAAACCAAGGTCACAAGGTCAACTCTTGGTAATGGGCTAAGAGTTTTAATGTAAATGAGGGCTGTTCAGTAGCTCTGTTTAAAGAGAGATAGATGTCTAGTCCCTAATGGACAAATGTGATCATCCCACAACTATGTCATACTTGCCCTTTTTTTCTTCCTTCAGGCAGAAAAGGCTGCATCCAGTGAAAATCTCATCTATGCATCCTTTCAAATTAGCACTAGGTATGCTGGTAGGCTGGAGAGCTGCCTCGTTTGAAATATATTGAAAATTATACATAACTGTGGATATTCTCTAAATTTGAAATTATAAAAAAAACTGTAGTACACCACAAAGCCAAAAACACATCAGCCTTCCAGCTCAACCACTCTCAGATTTTAAAGACAAAGTTTGAATTATAAGTAGTAATATTTCTCTTCTTCCTTGAGCAAACTCTCTATCCACCAGTTTGGTTTCATTCAGGTACTCGGTAGTATATATTACAAACAGTCAATGTCTATTTTACATTCATTATTCTGATATAAAAGCCCATTTATCTACTAATGGTCATATAATATAGAAGAACCTCAATAACACTTCCAGAATGAACCTCACATTTCAGCTACATAACTTCTGCGGCTTCACTGGGGACTGGGAGTCTAAAAGCCTCATTAAACCCTTTCAAAATTTATGGGTATGTAACTTTTCCCAGTGTTAAGCTAGTCTAACTGTAGGAACAAATATGTGGCAGGCATTGTGCAGATAAGAAGTTTATTGGCCTGCAAGAAGAAAGGAAGTTTAGAGTGTGTTGCTTCTATTGGAATCCTTGGCAAAATTTCCACTCATTTTAACTGAGGCAGAACTAGGCTTGGAGGGAAAGACATTTTTTACAGAATGACAGAATAGTTGAGATCGGAAGGGACCTCTAGAGATCATCTAGTCCAACCCACCTGCTCCAGCAGGGACACCTAGAGCACATGGCACAGGGTGGCATCCAGGCAGGTTTTGAAGATCTCCAGAGAAGGAGACTCCACAACCTCTCTGGGCAGCCTGTTCCAGTGCTCTGTCACCCTCACAGGAAAGAAGTTCTTCCTCATATTGAACTTTGAATCATTTCACTGACTTCACTGATCCACACCTTTCTTTTATTAATTTCATTGTGGAAACAATTATAGTTTCAGGGTATTATCCCTGTCAATTATTTCATGACCTATCATACATCTATCAAATCTTTTCTTCTCAAATATGAGAAAATATTCTCTTTATGGGAACTCTGAAGCACTCATGCAGATTGCACTTGGATTAAGTGTTGTAATGAAAATGCTGCCCAAGTGTATTTTATACTACAGTAAGTACTTAGTTCAAAATTCAATTACACCTACAGGAATATATTCCATGCCTGATTATCTGGGATATATAATAGTATCCGGGCAAAATAACACCAGCTCTGCTAGCTTTGTTAGTGCTTTTGAACAAGAGTTTGGGTGAAAATATTGCATACAGTCTGAATTTCCTCTTCTAGTCTACCAAAAATTGGTATTTACTTCAGAGAAGTGAGAACAAGAAGACTACTCTCTTTGCTCCCTTCTGTATGTGCTCTTGCTTTCCCACTATGTCTACATGCTCAGAAATGTATCTGTTTGTTAGACCTTTTAAATTATACCTTAAGGTAAAAACAAACAAAGTGCTGTGGCTTGGGCTAGTACTGCACTTTGCAAAATCATGGTGTGCAAGAGCTACTCCAGGATTCTTCTGCAGCACAAATAACACACAATAAAAACAAGAGAAAATTCTGTTAGGGAGAAAAATAGATTAGCTAAATATTTTATTATGACTATATTCTTTGGGGAAACAGAAGATTTAATTGTATTTAACCCTGATTAAGAAAAATAAATAAGTAGCATTTGGGGTTTGAATATCTGGCTATTTATATCTTTCACTCGCTTGCAGAAATTGTTGACACAATTCTACTGAATTCTTTGAGGCTGTCTTGATGTGCTTTCAATAGCTGATTTCACTTTTACTAGTTCATTGGTACTCGCGTCAAGCACATTTAGTTTTACAGTTATTTTAAGTTTATGTTATTTTATGTTAGTTTAAGTTATGTTATTTTGTTTAATGATTGTAGTATGAGCTATTTAAGACAGCATCTATTGATATTTAGCATTTTAACTGTCTCCTAAATATTAAATGTGATCAGGACGTGATCATGTGAATTAGTTTTACCAAAAAAAGATATATTTTCGGTATTAAGTATATTGATACTATACACATGAAGGATCAAAAATATACAAAATCACTAGGACAGAGAATGTATTAATGTTAAATGTTACCATTTCATTTATAAGTTCACTCCTTTTAATTCTTTAATAGTTTTAGTATACATTGCTTACTTACTGACCCTTCCTTTTGCCTTTATTGAAAACAAACTAACACATTCCTTTCCCCAAATCTCCTATCTTTCTGACCTCTTGATACACTGAAACATTTTAAACTTTAAAAAGTTTTACAATGTGTTATATGACAATTTCCATATAAAATCGTCTATGCCTTATCTTAAAAAAGAGTTTAGGAAACTCTCTGTACGTAACATCTATCCTAAAAGAACCTATAGACATGGTAAAAAAAAATACATTTCTAACAGATTCCTTCAGACTGTGACTTTCAGTAACACCGAGACGGGATTTCAGTGGTGTTAGGAACGATCAATGTTTTTTTCACGGACACAAGACTTTCTGATCATCTGCACCAAGCTTCAAGCTAAGTACAGACTGATTATAACCCTACTGAATTAGTTATGGAACTCAGACAATTTGAATAAAGGAAGATGTCAGCAACAGGAAAGATGGTGAAGTTCTCTGCCCTTTAAGACAGAGAAACATTTTTAGAGAAACCTGTTCCCCTGAAGATGGTTTTTCAGGGACAAATCTAAAACCATCCATTTTTCGCCCTTTTTTTAATTCTTATTTCAACTTTCATGTTTATACTGGGAAAGCCAATTAACAAAATAATTATTAAAACAGAGGTGCCCTGGGTTTTGCCTTTTAGGATCAACCACTTATCTTGTTAGATTTCTCTAACACCTCCTTGTTTGTGCCAACCTACTAAAAGCAATCTATTTTGAAAGGCGAAACCAAGCCAATGATTATGTCAGGCAGAAAGCTAAAGAACCCTTTCAAATATATTCAGGATACTAAAATATCAGGTATAAGTAAAAGATAATTTTGAAAGCAATACAGGCACAGCACAGGCCAAGATTGATTGTTTTCTAGATGTTTCTCTGAACTCACCAGCTTGTAAAGTTCATATTTCAATATAGCTTAATGTATGTGTGCTTAGTTAGCATGAGGGATACTCTCCTGTTTGGGCAAATTCTGAAAAGAGCACTTTGATAATGCCTAACCACATCTGACTAATACGTGCTAGTTCTGGAGATGGATTTCATAATATTCAGTCAAGAATCTTCATTCTTATACAATACATTTTGAAAATTAGCTGTCTTAGAAAGGTATGCATAACATCAGCCTACCTGAGTAGGAGAGATGCAACATCATCTAAGCACCTAACAGTTCATGCTTTGCTCATTTGGTACAAAGAGTTGGCCTGTTATTTGGATAAAGAGTGGTGTCAGCACCACTGCCATTTGCATAACATCCTAGTACCTGGGCATCCACCCAAGAAATGAAAGACCAAGATTAATTTTCATCTTAATCAAAGAGATTCAAATGCTTTTTTTTGTCTTCTCAGTAGGTGAGACCATTGAACATGCCTCACTTGACAGCAGCCAGGAAAACCAATTTTGGAATCAGAAGGATGACAAGTAGTTAAGATTCTCTATATATAAAAGCAGAAAGGTTTGCATTATTCACTGATATCTTTTGCATTAGGTGGAGGGGATAATCTTGATAGCAAGGAGTGAAATGGATAGTTTACTACAAGATTATGCTGATAAATTAAGCTAGGGAAATATTCCTTAAACCAGTGTGCTGATTCTAGTTAGTTTCTCTGTGTGACTACACAATGAACTTGACAAATACAACCAGCATTGTCATCTAACATTATGAAGAGCAGAGCTGTAACATGGATTGCTGAATATATTCCAGTCAATTCTATTGATGTGACCAAACAGAAAATGTGACATCACATTAGACAAAGTTCGTGTCATGTTCAGTATATTAATGACTTTTGATTTGTGACTCTCTATGCTAACTCTGTGGAAACACTTTGTTTAATTAAAGTTCTGAAAAGATCCAAATAAAAATGAATAAACACATCAATTTGTAATGCATTCAGATAAAATTATCTATACAATTCAGAAATGAAACTTGCAAAAAAATATTATCCTTCGAGTAATGAGTTTAACATTTGACTTCATAATCTTCTCAACACTTCTCTCATCCAGGCTCCTACGAAGTCCTCAAAATATGTGGAATGATATATTGTGTTCTGTTTAATCACTGACCATGTGAATAAATACAAGTTTTTTGGATGGAAAAAAGTGTTTAGAACTCTATTTTTATGGTATCTATTTCCTTTATCCATGTCTAAGCAAAGGCAGACAGTCCCAACAGTATATTTATATATATATATTCTCTTAGCAAAAGAGATATTATTCCCATTTATATAAGCATGCTTTTTGTCCTTTTTTCCCCCTATTTTGGAATCTTCTTAACTAACATAACCCATCTGTGACAGCTGCTCATGATAAAAACTCTCTAAAAGCTGCTCTGCTTGAAGATATCATGTGCTGTGTTTTTCTCTTTCATAACACTAAAAGTTATTAGAAACAATTGACTCATTTTTCAGTGCCTTATTACTTTCTATTATTTAATTTTGTTCTATTATTAAATTTTCTTGTATTCAATACATTTCTTTATAATTATGATTGAAAGAATTCTTGATTGAATGGATTAGAATTCAGGATCCTTGTATAAAGAAAATGTCAAATAAAGCAGGAAAATACCTCAATGATTAGGTTCATTACTGAATGAATGACAATGCTAGAAAGAAGAAAGGATCAAACAGGATTTTTTTATCAGCTGACTAGGAAATCTGTTATGGAAATATTAGAGAAGTTCAAGAAAACTTTGCAAAGTAGACACAGCACTAAAAGATTACATACTAGGAAACAGCAAATGATGTATATTGTGATTAAGACTTTTTAAAAATTCATGCATACTATGAAGTATTTCCTGCATTTGTTTATATTTTATAAAATTCAGTTAATATTATAAGCACTCAAAAGTTAGCAATGCCTTTCTGGGATTTCCTAATTCGTGACTATCTGAACATGCAATTTGACTACAATTCTTTAATGTCTGAAGAGAGTCTTGGTCTTTTTTAATAGAGGAAATTGAAAAAAGAAAAACAAAGAGAACAGAAACTCTATATAAGCATCCTTTGATCTCTCAATGCACCAGACAAAAATTCTTCCACTTGAAGAAATGAAGTAACTTGATAACACACATAGAGTGGTCTTCCTCTTTGTTCATTATCACTGGAAGAGGATAAGACACTTTGTTAGTGTTTGCTGACATCTGAGTTGATAGCAGGTAAGGAATGTTGGGTTCTGGACTGAACAGAAATAGCTGTTAGTAAGAAAGGACTTTTTTTGCCTTTCCCTTCTAGTCCATCAGCTCTAAAGTGCCTTGGTTTTGGCCTCTTTACCAATCTAACTGAAGCCATGTGGTTATATGGCCTATATCTAATGTGATTACCACATATCACTCCCCGCCTTTTTCTTTTCTTTTTCTTTTTCTTTTTTTTTTTCTCTGCAGAGAATCTTTGTCTTGGAAAAATCTGAGTACACTGCCATCTTCATGGCTATCCAGACTTCCAGCTATCTGGTATTCTCATCAGAGTAGTAGCTAGGACTGGACTATTAAATGTCAAGAAACACCAAATGAGTGGCTACCACCGCCACAGTCCTTCACTATCTCGATGGTGGTTGTTCCCAAAGACATTCCCACATGCTTTTATGTCACCGATATAATTAAGGACCATACTGCAAAGTTCTGCAATGGACTACAGCATAATCCTCAGTATTTCAGACACTTTGAACTGATACTCCCTCACATACACACACACACACACAGAGTTACACTTTAGAACTAACAGAGCACTTCACAAGACTCACAAGGATTGGCCAAATTTTATGTGCTATGAATGATGCAAGATCGTGTCACTTGAGCTCAGAGCTAGAAGAAGGTACCTGGCCTTTTTACAGAAACATCAGTTTAGATCTCTGAAAAGTGACCACAGGAGTTATGCCTTATCTGTAGTTACTGCATATATGATGAATGCATGATGCTTGGTAAGGCATTCCCTAAGGGCTTGTAGGGTAGATGATATATTTGAAGTGTGGCATGGACACACTTTCAAGTCAAGGACCCTAATGAGCAACCTACCACCGGTTCTTGCACTTTGATGTGGCAGCAAGCAACAGCAAACCAAGTTGCAATTACAAGGCAAGCTGCAAATTCTGATGTATATGCCTTCAAATCTACCTGAATTCTCAGCCAGATTTGGACACATTATCACTGAGAGCATATCCCCATAGACTGGAGGCCACTTATTAGTGGTCTCTTAGTGCCAGCTGAACTGGCAGTATGTCATCCCTGCTAGGGGGAAGGCATGAGGCATTTTCAAAGAAAAATTTAACTGAGAACTGCTTTGTGGTTGTTGTTATTTTGTTTTAATGTGGAAGAAAAAGATATAAATTACTTGTAAAGAATGTATGTCTCCCTAACTTTCACAATACCACTAAAGAGGGTTAGCTGAAATCTTCAAGTAAATAAATACATGCCCCATACAATCATTTGAATGCAAGCTGAACTATTGACTTGGAACTTTTCAAGCCAAATGGTTAAATTTCATTAAATTTCAGCAACTGAAATTTAGAGTGGAAAGTGTCAGGCAACTTGAAATAAATGGAGCTGCCAATCCTGCCTGTAATAAAACTTCTGCACTTCCACATATGCACATGCACATCCTCAAAAACCTAGTATGTGCTCTGATGGCAGCTTTTGCACAGAGACAGCAGAACTGGCAAGTCCCAGACAGGAAGAGTCCAGCATTACCAGAGTGAGTCTGGACTCTCTGGAGTGAGCTGGAAAATGGGACTACAGAAGGGACTACAGTTCTCCTCTGCAGACAGTGGCTCATAGGTCACATCATGCTGCATGTGTGGGTGATAAACTCGAGAGCTCGGAGTAATTAGAGCAACTTGTAGGTTATATGGATGCAGACGTGACCAAAGCACTGGCTGGCAGCCAGCTCTGCTCAAGACGAATTGGTGGTTGGCACTCTTCCTTTCCACTCAGCGCTCAATCAACTCCACTTCTGTGCTCCCTGCCTGTATGAATATCTGTCTAGCAGGAAATGATCCTGAGACAGGAGTCAAGATAGTGTTTCGTGATACCCCCGATATCATTCCCATTCTGCTAGCTGCTGTAAAGAGTGGGGTCAAAATGTGGAATCTGATTTTAAGGAGAGTGAATATTGTGGATGGCCTACTTAATGCCTGTAGGAGTATGTGGTTATTAAAGTACCCTTCCTAACCAGAGGCAAACCAGTAAAGCTGCGTGTTAGGGACATTTAGTGGAGCTCCCACAGATTGGCAGCTTCAAGAGATGCTTTACAATAAACCAAAGAAATAAGCCAAAAAATGACATATTAAAATCATAAACGTATTAGAAAAGAGGCTTTATGACAGTGTTTCAAATATTTTTCAGATTTCTTGGTGCTACTTTCCAGCCTGCTGTTCCAGACTATCCCACAAGCAGTGTCACAGCTATAGGCTTAAACAGCCCTTCCTCTGCTCTTGAGGTTCTTACAGCTTTTTTCTCCCATTAATAACTACATTTAGAGCTATTTAGTAGAGTCTGTTCTATTTGTTTTTAATATAAAAAAAAGTATGTTAAACTGGGCAAGCTTCTGTCTTAAAAATAATGAGGAGTGACAGCAGTGAACACTGACACAGAAAAATACCAGATATACACTTTTATTTCTATTATATAGACATTTTTTTCTCAGACTTCCACTAATATTGCCTGTTGCTTGGTTTTTTTCTTTATATGATTCCAACCTTTCTGATGGTCTCACCTTTCTCACCACGCTGATTTTCAATATCATCATTTGGAGCCATGTAATGGAGGTCTACTGTGAAAGGAAAAAAAAAAAAAGATAAAAAAAATAATAAAAAAAGCTCTGGACAGGTGTAAGGACCTAAGGTGGCCTACTTTGGGGAATTAAGGTATGAATACTTGCTTAGACTGTCTGAGAAATGTTTTATATACCTGAAATTAGGACGAATAAAATCTATTTACCAGTTTTAACGTTTGATTAAACAACAGTTGCTCTCCAAACATTAATAATTCAAGCAATAAGTCGGATGTTTAAAGTTTATTTAAAATCTGTCCTTATAAGCCATAAATAGAGCAGAAGACCATTCTAGCAGTCTGGCATCTCTATCCTTCTTGGATAAAAAAAGGAAAAGGACCATCATGTTATAAAGAATTGGAAGCAAAAGGTATTGCATTTTTATCATCAGTTGCAGAGCTGGAAAGAATATTGTGCCCTAATTATAAAACAGGATGTCTTTTTTTTTTTTTTTTTTTTTTTTTTTTTTTTTTTTTTTTTTTTTTTTGCTGCTGCTGCTTCTCAGATCGTGACAGAGTTAGTTTTTCAGTCTCTGTAAAAGAAACTACAAAGAATTTTCCACAAGGGTCCTGAAACCATTTAAAACAGCAGCAAATATCTAAATGATATTTGAGACATTGTTCTCATGAGGTTAACAGCTGTTCTCAGCTCTTATCTTTCTGGAAAATAATGAAGATATTACATTCACAGTGAGCATGTCCAGATATTAAATTTAACCTTAAGCTAAAGTGTCTTAGGCATTAACTCTGTAATATAACCAAAAGTGCTAGAAGAACATCTTGACAACATTTTTCCAGATGTAGGAAGGATCTTTCTTTTCCTCCTTTAAAAGCTCAGTCTCAGTCACCCAAAAACTGTGCATCAATTCCACTGAATGTGTATGATGATAGTTTCGTTCATGTTTTTTTAATGTTAATTTTTTTCAAGAAACATCTACTCACAACTTGGATTAGAAGATCCTTCTTCTGCTCTTTACACCAGGTATCTATCTTAGGGGTTAAAGTACTAACATAGACAGTAGCTAATGAATTTTTCAGGTAAAAGGATTTTAAGAGTCATCTTTAAAGAGAAATGTAAAAGCTAGAAAGCCTTCTGAGAGGAGGTGGGTACACTTGGTCTTCTGTGAAAGCTATTCAGTTTTATGTAAACACATTCCCAATAGAACAGGCACTGAAACAGAGACCTCCATCACTTTGTGAGTAACTAGACCAGAGTTTCTGCCTATGGCTGTCTCAATATAAAGTTAAGAATAGGCCTGGAAAATACCCATTTCAGAAGAATAATGTTTCCCAGTATTTACATTGCTGAGAATCAGCTGAGAGAAAACTGGTCCCATCCTCTACTTTACCGGGTACAGCTCCTCACCTTCTTGTCTTCCCTAGCTCAGCCTCAAGACTGGAGGCTGCTGCTACTATTTTCTTGCAGAGTCAGAGCTTGGCCTGGGTAAGGCATTTTCACTGTGCTCATTGCTTACATTCTGATTTGGAAACCACTGGTCTAAGCTGTAGAGCATTCACCTACAGGAAGATGACCAAAACTGAATCTGTCCAATTCAAAATGCACATGCTGAAAGATGCTGTTAACCTTGTTTATTCTTTTTATTTTTAGGTATTTTCTCTTTATGCCTCCCATTGACTTTCTACGTATCCATTTTTTGAAATGCATATTAAATTATTTGTCAAACTGGAGAACTTTCTATATCTTAGTTCTCTGTAACACTCAGTTGAGAGTTAGCAAGTCTAGATATGCTTCAATTCACAGGATGTTTGTACTTGTATAAAGTAAAGCTTGTTAACAGAAATTGTTGAGCACAGCTCTCTAACATAGTATTCCCTTGGGGTGAGACACTTATAAGAGACTGAATATTGGCAAATGAGGCAGACCCAACACTGCTTAATAGCTCTAAAATGTTCGATATTGGACATGTTCCCAATTTCCTTAATAGTTAGACTGAACCACTCATTACTTTTCTTAAAGGCACCTAAATTATTTTATGGCACATCAGATGAGATATTTTGACATGAAACATCACATTTTGGCCAACAAACTAAAAAAATGTAGTTTTGCTCATGCCATTCCTTTTCTTTTCTTCAGCTAACTGAAATCAATCAACCACTAGCAATGACCTTCTGAGGACTGCCTTCTGGGTGTGCTGTGGAGCCACTAGTAGGAATATGGGAACATGGCTTTATTTCATTGGTCTAATCACTGGAAAGTTTTCCTGTTGTTAACTTGCACCTTCTGCACTGTAGTTTCGGCCTATTACTTCTTGATCTCCGCTGACAGAGAGATCAGATTTTTTTCTTCTCTTTTGTTTATTTCAATATTTCCCATGAGATACACTTCTTTAAGCCAAACGCTTTCATTCTTTCTTGGTAGACCATACCTTCGAGATCTCAGATTACTCCTTCTGCTGTCCTTTGGACCTTTTTTTATTTGAACTACATTTTTCCTGAATGTGATGCCCAGAGCTGAACAAAGTCCGACTTGATCAGAATGGAAGCATTATTTCACATGCCTCACAGTCTATGCTCTCACATTATAAAAGTTTTCTTCTTGACACTTCAGAAACTTCTGAAACCTACTTGTTCTACAGTGAATTTGGCTTATATAGGCCTTAAAGTCTTTGCTTCACTGCTTCCCCAACTTGCTGCAAACCACGAGAGGAGTAATGATTAATTGAACAGAGATGCTTCAACTATTTCCTATACTGGATAATTCACTCTGTCACAACAACTATGGAATTAAAACAAAATAAAACAATCATTAAGAAACCAGGTTATAGTATGGCATGGTAATGTCAAGGCAAGCAGTCCTTAGGTCAGTGACTAATTCAGCCAACTTCCCCTTACCTAAATCACAGCATCAAATTTCTTTATTAAAGCAGCATTATGTATCCAGGAAATCATCACCCCCGAATTTAACGTGCAGGTAGTGTGTTGTGCAAATAACTGACTTTTCTATATGACCTCACAACCAAAATATATGATATGATATATTTTTTATTTCCTCTCCCACTAATGAAAAGGAAGCTAATAAATTAGCATCTAACAACTATTAGGAGTTTAAACCGGAGTTCATGGAGAGAGAAGGCTGGTAGAGAAAATCACCATACAGTATTCTGCAACAAAAGGTTGAAAACATTACAAGAAAAAAGCGAATAGAGAGCTTGAATAGGACATCTACTAAGCAAATATTGAAGACACTGAATTATGTCCTAATTATAGGAGTGCTGGCAGTGGCAAAACAGGGCACCTTAGACTTGCTGTGAAGGGAGCCCTGGGATTCAAAGCATTCGGAAATTTCAAATGGTCTCATTTCCAAAACTTGTTTTCATTTTTCGCTCAGTAGGAATAATTAAACAAAATACAAGTCAAATTTGCACCTGCTTCTCAATTACTTCAAACTGTATTTTAGGAAAGGATAGGAAGGGGTAAAGAGTTTACAGTTGCTTACTGGAAAGAGAAAAGCCATCCAACTTCAGTAGTTAGACAATGTAAGTAAAGAATACATCTAAGTCTCTTTTCAAAACAAAACAAACTCTGTAGATTTATCATGACAACGTAATAAAAATTTAGACAATATAAATCACTTTACTATAAATAGTGGCTTTTATTTAAGCTCACATGCAAATGAATTTGTTATGGTATGGAGGGTAAGAGATTAAATAAGTTCTGCCAAAATAACAGGATTAAAAGATACAGTTGCAATTCTGAGAAAGATGAGGGATGGTAGTGATTATTTTAGAACTCCACCAAGCACCTTTGTCCAATTAGCCAAATGCTTTCTTTCTCTAAGCAGCTTGGAGGAGTACAGAGCTGCTGGCTGACCTATAAAGGAGGCATAAGTGTTGTTGCTGAAGGTAGTTAATCTTTATTTTGTCTTAAATCTGACATTCTTTAGAGATAAATATTCATTCCAAAAAGCAGGATGCAAGTACAAAAATTACACACAAAAAAGTGATTTCACTTCATAAGAATTTAAAAAATTCCTTTTATTTCATAATTTTTCCTTCTCCCATCTAGACATTAAGTTTGAGCCCTCCCTCAGATAATAATTTTTGTCTTCTTTCTGCAGGGTCCATTGCTCTGATTATTTCGACAGTCAATTTTTCTTAATTTTTCTATAACATTTTATGAGAGTGTAAACGAACTAAAATATTTTACTTATTCTGAAGTGATCTTCAGAATTAGAGAATTTAGGAATGATGCATCTGAAGAACAGGGCTACATTAAAAGGTCATGACGGGAAAGCCTTAAGTAGTTATTAAATCTTATAAAATAGAATAAAATTGAATGATGTTAATAATATTTTTTCCTTCTATTTCTCATTATACATGAGTCAAATTCTCAAGTTAAAATGTGGATAGGCCGCATTCTTTAACTTTCCAATTTTTCCAAATGCAAGGTCCTGCACCTGGGGAGAAATAACCCCACACACCAGTACAGGCTGGGGACTGACCTTCTAGAGAGCAGCTCTGCAGAGAAAGACCTGGGTGTCATGGTGGACAACAAGTTGACCATGAGGCAGCAGTGTGCCCTCATGGCCAAGAAGGCCAATGGGATCCTGGGGTGCATTAAGAAGAGCATCTCCAGCAGGTCGAGGGAGGGGATCCTGCCCCTCTACTCAGCCCTGGTGAGGCCACATCTGGAGTATTGTGTCCAGTTCTGGGCTCCACAGTACAAGAGGGATGTGGAGCTTCTGGAGAGAGTCCAGCGCAGGGCCACAAGGATGATCAGGGGCCTGGAACATCTGCCCTATGAGGAGAGGCTGAGGGAGCTGGGCCTGTTCAGCCTGGAGAAGAGAAGGCTGAGAGGGGATCTAATCAGTGTCTATAAGAACCTCAAGGGAGGCAGTGAGGAGGATGGTGCTGGCCTCTTTTTGCTGGTGGCCACCAACAGAACTAGAGGTAATGGCCACAAACTGAAACACCAAAAGTTTCACAGGAACTTAAGGAACAATTTCTTAACATTGAGGGTGACAGAGCACTGGAACAGGCTGCCCAGAGAGGTTGTGGAGTCTCCTTCTCTGGAGATCTTCAAAACCCGCTTGGATGTAGTCCTGTGCCACGTGCTCTAGGAGACCCTGCATGTGCAGGGGGGTTGGACTCGATGACCTCTAGAGGTCCCTTCCAACCTTAAGCATTCTATGATTCTATGATTCTATGAATTGTCAGAAACGCATGATTATTTGTATACCCAAGGACACTCAGTTGATCCCAGGGTCTGATGGCTTTTTTTGGTTACGTTAGGATCATAGTGTAAAGCCCACTGCAGGGATTGTCTCCTTAGCACTGGAATTAAGAGGTTGACAGCTGGGCTAGAAAAGTTAGGATTGGCATAATGACTTGGCCCAAGTATTTGCCTTTGGGGTCCTTAATAGCTCTCCATGCTGTGGTGGCCTTATGGATTCCATGAATATGAATCTACCCATAGCGGAAACAACCCCAGAGCACTCCAGTGTTTACCACTGCACAGCATGCTAGTAGTAGGGGCTTCACAAGGCAGATTAATAGATTCACCAACCAGAGAGGATCACAGGCTTATTCAGTATCTCGTTCTATTTAGGGCAGGGATTGGATTTCACCTAGTTACCTTTTCTGCTGAAACCACTAACATGTTCACTAATGTAAGTCTTCCAGGAAGACATCCAGTCTCAGTAGAAGAGATATAAAACCCAAAGTTTCCTTTTTTTTTCTCCTTTTTGTTTTTGCAGGTATAAGGTACTCCTGATTAAGGCATGTCATTTCATTTCTAATCTGACTGTGCTTTCTTGCAAAGTTCGGTTGTTAATTTTGTCATGTCTGTCTCTGCCTGATTCTAAGAGTCTGTATTTGTACGTGGAGAAGTAACTGATTTTCAACTCATTTGCCAAACTGAAAAACTGAAAATATTTTTTACTCAGTTGAAAATCAATCTAATTTATTTTAAGTTTTGGCATGAAACTAGCAAACAAAAGGCTTGGATCAATTTGAAATGTTTAGTTTAGCTCTTTTACTTGACCTCTTTTCACTTAGGTCAATTTTTAAATTAAAATCTTGTTTTCAAGCAATGTAACAAACTTCAGCTTTAAAAGCCCCCAAATTAAAAGCTTTTCACCTTTTGCTAAAACTATCCACATTTTCTAGCGATTTCAATCAGCATGAAACTCCTATTCTGGGTGCATTTGCAATGTCAGAATATTTCACAGGATGTTTTTATACTTTGCAATTGAGTTATCTCTCAAGCTTTTGTTTAATAACCAAAGCAGATTGAGGGGCCTTAAACACATTCTTCTGCTCTCAAATCATGTTGCAACCTCTCCAATTTCTAGATATCCAATGCAAAATGCAAACACCAAGATTCCTCTGCAGTCTTTAATAATCACTTAATATTTAAAAAAAAAAACAGAAGAAAAATCAACTCCCTAAAATCGTAGGAAAAAGAATAAGAAAAGAGTTTGACAAGAAATATGAGGGGAGAAGGAGGAGGAAGGGAGAAGATATGGAACTATTCTTCCTTTTAAGCTGAAGATGAGCATAGGTGAATGGAAGACACTGTCTATGTCAGTTTTTAAAGTTCAGACAACAAAGTAGCATTTTTTGAAATAAGCTCAGAGAATCCTATAGGTCTCATGGAAGTGTTACAGAGCCTTATAGAAGTTAACCACATGAGAAGCAATTTTTAGAGCATTGATTTCAGAGGATGTGACCATGCCTCAGTCACAGAGAGGAGTTTATACTGAGTAGGAGCAAGCAGAGTTTCTCACGGGCTCAGACTAGTCTGGATGGCAGTACAATAACTGGCTGAACAAAGGAAAGATACAGAAACGTGCAGTTCTGTTTGTCTAATCAAGCAGATCTCCTCAGACCTCTTTCTTCCTGTGGACTGGATTAAACACAAAGCGGATGATGCCTTGGGGGTTCGATGTGCACTCAGTGGGACTACTTAATGGAAATCAGAAGATGGCCAGGAAATCACAACAGGATAAAGCTACTGGCATAGGAAGGGGGAAGGGCTTATCCTTCGAGTATAAACTCAGTCAACAAGCCTACATCAATCCCATCTCCTGTGGCTCCTTCGAGGAGTAGTAGTTGTATCACAGGCATGAAAACAAAACTAGAAGACTGCCAAGCAAGACCAAGCAAGACAACTTTTCAAGTATTAGCTTCTCAACTTCATTACCACTGTAACACCACCACACTGATTTTGCAGACAGGCATACTCTCTGTTTGTCCTGGCCAGGTCACTGGTCAAGTTTGCCGCCGCTGTGTTCAACCTTGTCTTGGTAATTCTTTCTTTGCTTGATTGTTTCTGGCTAACTACCTTTAAAAATATTTCTATACCCCTTCTTCTTATCTTCTCCACTGCTCTCTTCTGCTACAAAACCCTATAAAATGGCATGAAATACATTGAAAAAAAGCTTGCCTTTGTTGAATTGGGATGTAAAAATACATAATTTCTATAGTTTCATCCTTCTGGAGACATAGTAGGGAATGCTTATACCTTAAGAATGAGGTACTTCTTCTTAGACCATGACCCCATTAGTGAGTCGATCACTACTGTGTCAATCACACAAGTTCACGGCACTCTGTTTGCTGTAGCAGACCATCTACACCAGAAATGTGCGCTGAAGCTCTTCCATGCAAAAATGGGGAAAAAGTGTGTCTGAGGCAGGACTAGAAAGAGCAACTCCAAGAGAGTTTCCACACTGAAGTGGAAACCTAACCCTGCTGAAGTCCATTAACTACACTAGGGTCAGGATTTCACCCCAGCCTCTTTTTTCCTGCTTTAAGTAAGTGTGTGATTTGGCAGGGGAAAAGTTCAATTGAAGGCACACAGTTAGACTAGACATAAAACAAAGAGGCGAGGAGGAAAAAAAAGGCAACACAAAGGATTACTTTAAAGTTAGACCTCAGTCTACACAATGAAGGAAAGCACATAGGTTTCAACAGGATAAAAGCAGACTTTATTTTGTAAAGAGATCTCGGATGAAACAAAGGACTGTAATTGTACCTCCTATCTGCAAATCTGAGGTGGTGAAGGAAAAGAAAGTGGGTGGATGGTTAACAAGAATGGCCTGAAACCATGCTTTGTTAACAGAGTAAAATTAGCTTGCTGAGAACCTTTATTTTCCACATAACTTTTAACAAGAGCATTATTTTACATATCTCCATGGTAGAGAGCCCATTTACAAATTTGTAACAAGCAGCCACTGAACTCGAACTAATTTTTTCCTCTGTGTTCTGTTTCAGCTGCTTAATTAATGGCAATATATTTGAGTTGGCTTGCTGGCACATGGAGAGCGGCTGGTCTATCAGCACGTCCCTTTTACACATCTTGTGCACTTTCACATTGGCCTATTAGCAGCTTCTAAAAGCAAATTCTAGCCTAGTGAAACTGGAAAATGTTTGTAGGTAAGAGTATAGCTTGTTCTTCAAAGAGTAATTCATGGGACTGTATTTGAAATACAGGATGAGACAACTGAAATTAAAATGGAGGAGTACTGAATTCAGATGTTCTTAACATTTATTTGATTTTTGAAAATATGAAAAGCCACATTGGGGTCAGACCAAAGGTCCATCTAGGTCAGCACCTGCCTGCAGCATAAGTCAGTAGCAAATGCTTCAGGGAAAAGTGATACTTCTCCCCACCCCCACCATACCTCCCAACTACTGGCACCAGATCATCCCCCACAGAGGAGCTGAGATCTGTAATTTCTGCCTGTTGTTTTTTACAGTTAAATTTTAGCAAAAATATACTGTACTTGGCATCATAAAACCTGCTCCTTAGTGCAGAGGCATTATTAGATGACAGTTCATTCTGCTATTTCTACAAACCATCTGTGGTGGAGCACTGGTGATTACACAGGAGTGAATTTTTTTTCTTCCGTGTTTGTATGGTGCTTGATAGCAAGGAAATTGTGTGACCTGTCAGTGCTGCCCTCCAAAAACACTCTTGGAATTGGCTAATCTGGCTATTGTTTTCAGTTTCCTTTCTAACCTTTTCCATGATCTTCGAGTCTTTGGTATTCCAAGGGAGCAAATGCAAGATACAGACTGTCCCCATCATTTGCTGCAAAACTTCAATGGTTTTTGGCTAAAAATGTCCTCTACAACTTCACCTCCACCTTCACCTTCCACTCATTTTTTAGGGCTTTTCTACCTTGCAGAGTGAATTTCATCATGACTTATGTCATGGCAGGTGTTCCTCTCCCCTCACCTTCTTAACGCAGGAAGCATATGGGGCATTACCCACAATAATAACCCCACTGAATGTCTCTACCAGCAAAGAGGACAGAAAGGCCAACTGGCCAGTTCAGAGCTCCCTTTCATAAGGGAAATTCCATGGGAGTTCTGAGGCTTGTATAATAATAGCCTTATTCTGGAATATTTTCCTATATGAACTTCATGTTCAGCTTATGGGCTTGGGGAAAAAGAGTTTTAAAAATATATAGGTAGAAGCTAACATTTTTGAATAACAACTGAAGAATGTGCAAGTTCAGATTGAGTTTCAAATTGTCATGTTTGGGGGATTGTTGATTCAGACTCTTGATGTTATCTGAATGTATTTTTCTAGGGTTTCATTTTTCTTTCAATGTTTAAGTTCATTCAAATTTATTTTGCAGATCCTGCTTTGGAAGAGGAAATCCCAACATTATTAAATTCATGGACTCGGAAAAAGGAAGGTAGAAAAAATATATGCTACCTGGAAAAATCAGTTGATTGATACTGAAGGCCTCTCTAACCAATTTAAAAATAAGATTAATCTCAATACATATCATATATTCAATACCATTTAAAAATTGCAACTTAGAAACTATAGTTTATTGCTGCAAAGTTTAGGTTCTTCTATAACAGCGAAGTAATAGAAATAACAATTGTACATGTATTTGACTGAATTATGTGTATATTTATATTTATTTTTATATATTATATGTATAATCTGAATTATATATGAATTTTTAAAACAATTTCTTTCTAAAATGTTCAGTAAGCCTATAGTAACACTTTTTTATATGTGTGTATCTAGCAGACTTTTTAATACAGGAGTTACAATATACAAAGTACAAAACAAAACCAATCAAATAAACACTTAACTACAGAATAGATACTTTTTAAGGTTTTCATAGTGATCCTTTTATCCTTTGAATATCTCCAGATATTTTTTTTTTCTCCTTAATTTCCCTCTTTAAAACATCAGTTATTCTTTCTATACTTTTTTTATGGTTTTAGTCCAAATTGTGCTGCCCAGTTCAAGATGTTGGTGTTTGCTATAGAATGCTCTCAGACTGGAATTCAGCAGTCAGTCTCCCATGCTTGTGGGAAATGCAGAATTTCTACCTCTAAATTGAAGCACTGTTTCAAAGCATTCCTTGCTGGGCCAGATAATGCCTTTGCATTCCCTAGCACCGATGAAAATTGGCCCAAATTCATTGATTTTGCAAGGCTTGGATAAAATCCTGTGGTAAAAAACAAATTAGCTATTCCTGAATCTCCTCTAGCAAAGGTAGAGTATTTGCCAGCAAGCACATGATATCCATAGTGTGAAAGCAGCTATCCATGTTCTCTTTTCTCAAGTGAAAGAGCAAAAAGTAAAGACATAGAGTAGAAAGTAAATGATTAAGTTGCCTATAAATGTAGAAAGCTAATCAAAGGTGATAGCGGTGGTAGACAGACTGCAGAGGAAACCATAAGATTCACTGCTAGGACCACAATATCATGCAGCGGGGAAGGCTGCACCACCAGGCACACTCCAGTCCATCCGCTGAACTTACAGCCAATAAACTTGTGCAGAAGCTTACTTACATAAGGCTTGCTAAAACTCTTGCTAGTGCTAGATCCTGTGTTTTCAATTATGTTTGAGTTTTCCCCTCTTAATAGATGTCCAGATTTTCTAAGAAAGATTTAAGTGCTCTCCTGGAGAAAGGCTGAATATACATTTTTATTTCTGTGTTTGGAAAATTTAAACATCTATGATCCACTCTGGATCATCTGGAGACAGAATCCTTTAGAAATCAGAGGCAAAAGGGCCTTTTTCTACAGATGAAGGAAACAGTAAACAAATGTAACACAGATTCTCTTCAATTATACTTCTAAAGAAGAAGCCCCAGCTTAGTGGTCAACCTCACAGTTCCAGCGCTCAACCTCTTCTTCCATCCCTGTTGGTAGCTGTGGTGAAGGCTCTCACTTAGCATGTAAGTACATAAGCGACATATAAATTCACCAACTGAATTCCACCATCTCTAATATTCTGTGATCTTTTTTCCAGGCACACATAGCACACAAAATCAGAATATCAACAATATCAAAACTTCTGTGACAATAAGGACTAAAACACTGACTGTTCAGTGAAGTTGGAAGCAACTATGATATGCTAATTATATAGCATAACATTGAAACTAGTGCTAGGACTTGAATGGTAGGGAAAAAGCTTTTGATAAAGCCCTAAGCATGCATCAAATTATACAGGGTTATCAAACCATCACACTGTCAGTGATCTAACATGCTCTGTCACATAACTATTGCCAGCCACTTACACATACTGGTGAAATAAATATGCAATGCATGAGAGGATTATTCTCCTGTAAGCCATGTATTAAAAACTGGCTTATTTCCTGAAATGTGTGATGGTTTATGTCTCCCAGCATTCTCATCTGTATATTTAGGCTTTACTACTCTAACTCCGGGGGTTAGAAATACACTGGTAAACGTCCAGCCTTTCTTGGATCCTGTCTCAATGAGCTCTTGCAGCAACGAGTTCCACCAGCTAACCATGAATGGCATGAAGAAACATTTCCATATGTCACTTTTATTGCCAGGAAATCACTCCGTTTTTCCTGTTTTCCTTTAGCCAGTTGATCTTTCTGATGAACAAGGTGATCCACCCAAATCTAGCAGCTGTGAATTTCTGTGATTCACATGGTGAGGAATGTGGTATTACATGGAATTTTATACTGAGGCAAACGCACACCCATCTTTCCAGAAGGCTGATACACAGCACACATCGTGCCTTTCTTTACAGTCCAATTCTGCAACAACCTGTAGGACTAGTTTAAAGTTTGAAAGTGGATGAGGGATCTTTTAAGTGCCATATGTATTTAAAAAGTAATTGTCCTTATGCCTTTGATGAACTTTGCCTGAAGGCTAATGACCATAAACATTCCTACATAATAGTAGTCTTCATTAACAGGCCTTTGACAGTTGTCTTTAAGAAGAAAGAAAAAAAAAATTTGCATGTGCTTGAATGTCTTAGAGGAAATAAAATATTTCTTTTTTTTTCTTTCTTTTCTTTTTTTTTTTTTGAGTGAAATGAATGTGATGAGGCACTGGCTGCTAAGATTTTCTGTTTAAAAACACTGTGTGGTTAATATTTCCTTTCCTCAGTAATGTTATGAAACAAGTACAACTGAGTTTATAGACACTACAAAGTTATTAAGTTTGCAAAAATTAGGAACATATTTAATTTTTTTTTCAACGTCTGCTGGATTCTAATGTTATCTTTTTTTTTTCCTATTAAATTATTCTCTAAGTAATTTCTTCACATTCTACAGATTGCTGGAAGCTATTGTGAAATCTGACTTTGTCAGTAGTGTGGGCCATTTCAGTTGCTTTTCCCTGCTCTGGCCAACTAATGTTATTATGTAAGTAAGTGACTTAAAATGTTTGTATTTTTATGAGCTCCTGCTCGTAAGAGCAGAAATATACAAGAAATATAACATAGGCAAAATTATGTGGTTCAGGTTCAGTTTGGAAAACACGGCACACGAGAGGTGTCCATCCTGTACTACAGACGTGAACCATAGAAACATACATGGATTTCTTCAATATGCTTTTGCATATACAATGTCCACTGTGTGACCTTTTTGAAAGCTAGAAGTTGTATTTTTTTTTTCAGAAATATATCTTGGATGTTTTGTTCTTTTGTCATTTTGTAATATTAAATGAAATAAATGGAGTGTCCCTTGTTTTTTCCTTAGAAATACATCTCTATAGAGTAGAATTGGATACAAAGCAATTATTGTTCAGTCCTATTCAGTGGAAAATTTAAAAATTGTGTTAAGTAAGTTATAAATGTAAAATGGGGCAAGGAAAAATAAATGCATTATAATGTTATGAAAATGGAAGAGGAAATGAAAAAGAAACTGCAAAAGATTTGAACTCAATTTTAAACTTTCCACAGAAAGACAGACATGAAGGCAAAGTGCACATTTGCAGACTACACAAGACATATTAAAAGGATTTTAGTGAACTGTGAAAGTTAAGCAACCTTTTTTTAAAAAAATATTAATTTGTGGGAGTACAGACAACCCTTTCCCAATATTGGTTACATTTACAGTAGCTTTCTTACAGTGTCACAATTCTCAGCAGAGGCAGAAAGCACATAGAGCAATTTCTTGCTCTACAGTAATTATTGTATCTGATACAACCAAGCATTACTGAATAGAAATTACCTCTGCATGCCTACAAATAACTTTAGATTTAACAATGCTGCTTTCTTAGCAATTTGATGCAAGGAAGTGTTGGCACCCATATCTTCCAACTTTCAGATCTTTACATTGGGATAAAATAAACAAGCTACAGTTTTACCAGCTGAAGCTCCTATCCAGTCAGTTTTTAATTACCTCAGTTCTATGACCAGTAGATTTTAGCTTTATTATACCTCTTGCCCTTTCCTCCCCCTCCCAAGGTAGATACTCCTCTTCTAAGCCTTTCTTATTACTATCTTTATGTTGTGCCCAAAGGATTTAACTATACATAAATGTTACATGTATCTAAGTTCTAGAAGGATGCCTGTATAAATAAAAATAAATACATTAGGATTTAATACGGAATATTATGATTTATATGTTAAATATAAATATGTTAGGATTTAATAATAAATATATTAGGATTCAATACAGGAGTTTGGCTGACAAACTAGAATCACCTGGAGAATTTCTGATTTTTGGCTGCACTTGCTTTTATCAGATTAATTTATGGTGAGAGATTTACTGGAGCCTGCACAAAATTAGAAAAACAAATCCACTTATAGTGGAAACTTCTCTACCATGTAAAAGCCTGTTAGGGAATTCTCTGGGCAATCCACCACTACTCGCTTCCCTTAAACACCTTAAGCTTCGAACATAGAATCAAACCTATATAAGAAGAATATATCTTTTGGTCCTTCGAGATACTTTCCTGAAAATATGAATGTTGAACAGTCAGAAAAAGAAGGCGAAAAGTCTACAACTTCTGTCTTTTCATTGTTTCTTCATAGCATAAAATTATTCAAGAGAGAGGTGCCTTAATTTCACTACACAGGATGACAGTTTATGTTTCTATTCTAAGAATACTCTACTGTAGAAATAAGCCTGAATAAGCTTCTAGAAATAAGCCTGAATACTTGTGAATGAGCTACTATTAAATGATTTTTTTCTACCTCTACCTCTTATTGCCAAGCTTCCTTCAGAGACAACTCTTTGTCATTTGTAATGAACATTTTTTATATATTCAAAGATCATTTATATTATTTTCACATCAGTATAGCACATTTTAGCTCATGTTTTTTTTCTTATTGAAAGCGTGCATATCTGAGCAGAATCAGACTTAGTGAAGAGAACTGAGGTCCTATTGATACTAGAATACAGTGCGTAAACAGAAGAGCTTTTATGCATATGTCAATATTACTGAAAAATGCTTCATATCATGATCCCTAGTACATAAACCTTAGTTAAACCTTGATTGGCTGTAAGGAATCCCAGTGTTTCTTCCTATGTCATTTCTTCAGTTTCTTTCTGCTCACACAATTTGTATATTTGTGTTTCATACTGAAGAACTTTTAACAGAGAAAACTATTTGCAAGTCAAATTTAGAGCCACACAAACGAGAAAGCTATTTCATGGATTTCTGGCCTGGTATCAGGAAACTGTGGAGAAGTAAACATTACATCCCATCTACTGACCATGAGGTCATAGTACACACAGTTATGAAAAGTCATTTAGAAACTGCTACCTCTGGTTTTGGGGCAGGGTGCTCTTTAGTTTGTACCTATGAATACTATAAACCCTAAAGATTCACCCTTATAGGAAAAAATCTGAGAGTTATGTTAGTCCAGCACTGAATGCTGTTGCTAAATGCAGAGGTTTTCTTATTAAAAAGAAAGACGTGTCAGAACAGGAGGAACAAGTTATTTGCACTGTAGCAAGAAATCCTCAGATCAAGCAGCTCTTTTCAAAGTGTGATTCTGGAAGGTAACAGCTGCTCAAGATTTTGCTAACTTGCAGGAGATTCATGACCAGTAGATTAATTTGCTTTTCACCAATTATAATTTATCTTACAACAGGACTGTTTACATATTCTCTGTCATCTACATGCATTAGCACCAGGTTAATGTGCAAACCATATACTAAATTATGTCCTGTATAAATCTTTCCTCCTAAATACCACAGTCCTGTCCTTACTTCCTGAGAATAACCTTTGATCTTCACATCAACAACAAAAATAATTACCATCTCTGCCCAACCCAGGACAAGTCATTTCACTCCTAAATAGCTGCACAGCTGGAGACAGATGTGCACTTCTCCCTAGATAGACCCTAGAGGGTCTTCCACTAGGCTTTATATCATACTTGTCATTCGTTTATCAGTGTCCCAATGTTGTACATTGGAAATGTGTGTAAAACATTCTCAGAATTTCAAACAATAACAAATCAGAATGGGGGAGGGGAAAGAAAAGGCTGTAGGAAAAAATAGAAGTCTTCCAGCTGTGCAAACTTAAGTAGCTGTGTTAGTAGAAAACAAACTCTCAAAGTTACATTATCCGAAATTTACATCTTCAGCAAAAGTTGATTGAGGAGATGCATTCATGACTTACAAATCCAGTGAGATATTGATAAAAAATGTTCAAAAACTTACTTCAGGACGTACAAGGCAATCAAAATCATGGTATTTTATTCAGAGGAATCATGTACTTTTTTTTTAGAAACCTGATACTTTTTGAGATTTTTCATGTTGCAGAAGACAAAGTACTTCTGTTTTCTTCTTTTCAGGAAAAGATATTTTTTCATTTCAAGCATAAGACTCAAAATTTAATTCTGTTTTTCCTTTAATTTTACTTTGGTTTATACTTTAAGACAAAAGTATTTTCCAGCACTGGTGTCTTTTTTATTTCTTAATCATACGAAAATAACTGGTTCTGCTACATTAGAAAAGTGAATATTAAATAAGCACTATGAATAAGGGAAATGAGGTATTTTCAATAATCTTTTTTTAAGATATAGTAAAAAGAATTTAAAAGACAGCAAAAATAAAAAAGTTAGATTAAAGAAATATATTTTTATCATTAACCCATGTAACTCAAGATTGCAAGCTTTTCAGAAGCAGGCATACAGCTACTGATAAACAGTTTATTAGAGTTAAGTTTAATAAAGAAAGCAGTGTATTTTATATAAACCTTTAAAGTCAATGTAATGACCCAGCTCATATTAAAGAGAATTTATAAAACCCTTGATCCAATATGGCAGATGCCACTCAAAATGAAAGATTATTTAAGGCAGTCACAATAATTAGTCTCATAAATACTTTTGTTTTCTTTTTCTTTTAATTCAGAAATCAGTAGGGTTCAGTCAGAAAATGTCAATCATGCCTAAATGAGATGGAGATGAAAATATAAAAGAACTTTAATTAGAGACCTCTTCCTTTTAGAGCTATTTTTAGAGTCATCAGTCTCCTGGGTCTCTGCTAGCTGCATGGGCAGTCCTGAGTTGCTGCTCCTTTGCTCACCACAACAAACATTTTCACCTGAGAATAGCTGCTGTCCCAGCTCTCTCATCCTTGATGAATGCTCTTTTTAGTCCTGTAAGCACGTGTCTATCGACAAGCGAATAAAATGAGCCAGGACTTACCCAGCTCCCACTCTTGCTCGAAGGACAAATGGTTTGGCAACCCATCCACGCAGCCTCATTTCCCCCAGGTAAGATGGCCGGTAGGAAACAGTCCCCCTAGCCAATATTACCTCCAGAAATGAGCCTAGACATGAAAAGCTGAAATTACACCCAGAGAGACTATAATACTAACAGCAACAGCAGTTTGTATGTGGACAACCAGACTGACCTGGATAGGACCGATGTGGACAGCAGGACAAACAGGTGCCCTGGCCTTGTTTTTTTAGCATTTATTAGCACAGACATAGCCGGAGCGACCAAAATTGTCATCCTGATTCATTAGAAATATTTCAAATATACAGATGAAGTAAACAGACAAACTTTTTGAGAGTACTTTTTGAGAACTTGAGAACTTGAATATTTATTGTATGTACGGTTCCCCCCCCCCCCCCCCGCCTTTTTTCTTCTTTCAGTGAGATCCCCTAAAAACAGTGCGCTGGGTGTGATGAAAATTAGATCAGCTGCTATGTAAAGATCTCATATTACATTTGCCAGAGAACTGCAGTAAACTCTGTTGGTCTACGTCTTTTTAACATTTCTGTGAATGGAAGGCTTCAGAGTGACCACAAGGTTCGGAGTCCAGATTATATAGCCTGAAGCAAATGGGGAGTATCACATTCTATATTAAACATTTTTCAGCTAGTATGGCAAGGAGTGATACTTTTGAAAGCTTCTAAGTGACTTAAAATCCCCTTTTCAACTGGGCCTCTCTACTATATATGGTATAGTCATTAAAAAGCAGAGCTCCTCAGCAGCAGTGTTTTGCATACCTTACTGTCCCCAGGAAGCTCACATGCAGTTGTCTGGTACTTAGGGAGAGTTAGGTGCCATATCTGGCTCCTGGAAAGCTGAAAGAGAACTGACTAAGCTAACGAGCACATGGTGATAAAGCAGTTTTGGAAGATTTGCCAGTCTGTGTTGCGTGAAGAAGGCTCCATATAGATGGAATTCATGCCATTAAATCCTTTACAAATTAATATTTTTGCAGTCTTAGGCACAAAACTCTGTACTGGTGACAAAGCTGATGGCTAAAAGTATTTCTTTTAACCTGAAAAACTGAATGTTATAGGCAAATATGTGGTGATTTGGTATTCAGAACAACTTGAGAGGATTGTAGCACATGTCTCCCATATGAGTTCTCTAGTCATTAATGTATTGATCCTCATAATCATAAATCTATATTCTGCAGACATATAAAATTCCAGAAGAACAATTGTGTCAGGCAGTCTTTTATCCCAAAATAATCTTTAGAATTGAAAGTCACTGTCCATGATCCATGAGACATGCCTGCAGATATTCACTTAATTCCTCTATGACTGATAACAGGTTGCATGCCACGTACCTGGGAGAGCAGAAAGGCCACAGAGGAGCTGCAGGAGCAATCCATAGATGGAAGATGACGGTGAGTCCCTACTTTCCCATGCAATGGAATATGCTAGGTCTTAGGAAGCTCTGGCTTCAACTCTTCAGTCACTTGCTGCCAGAGTGATGATTTTGGATGTGTCACAGCTCACATGGCACCAGAGAGATGATTTGGCCTGCAAAGAGGAGTCAAACTTACACTGTTCATGAACATAATAAAGAAAAAAAAATGTCATAAAAATTTCGTAGTTAGTATGATTGGAAACTGAACATTTACAACCACTGCGTTGTTGAATAATGGGGAAGGCTTCCTTCTTCCCACTTGTGTTTAGTGTTTGGCCTAAACAAGTGTGCCCTGATGAGGAGTTTCAACAGCCTGAGCTGGCCTCACCACTGGTGACAATCCTGCCCATCCTTTGCTCCCAGCCTTGCTGTCCCTCCCTTTCCTTTACACCAACCTCAACATTTGGTCAACATTGCTTTGAGTAAGGGTGCTACGAAAATCACTGCTTTTTTCTTTTGTGTTGATTTTCTGTTGGATTTGCATGCTGAAATGACTCATCACAGAGAGGGCCAAACAAACTCTGAGGACTCTGGCATCCAACAGTTCAGTCAGGTTATGTTTACAAACCAGCTCTTCAAACCTGCCAGTGAAACCGGTAGGATTGCCTCGGCTTTGCTTTAAGCACAAAAGAATTTAGCAACTTAGCAAGTGCTGCTAGTCCTTGAATTACCAAGAGTAGGCATTAGCTTACTTTCATACAGTTTTGTGTACAGTGTCTTAAGACAGTCGTTCTGTCTCACTCTTTTATTTATCTATTTCTTCAAACCTTCATGGAAAAAGATGTTTAAAGTGTAAGACAGCAGCAGATAAACCACAGGCCCCGTAGCTGAAAAGATAGAAGACCATCTTTATTTTTTTATGGAGCATGTCTTTCCGTGGGCATCCAAAGCTTGAGAATTGAGAAGTACTCTAAATATCCAAATAAAAAAATAATAAAAAAGAAAAGAAGTAATTCTTCTTACTCTAAATCTATTTCAATAGCAGTAAATCAGAAAAAAAAAATGTAGGAGCCAGAGAAGGAATAAGAGTTTATGCTAGGATGCTAATTACATTTCCGTCATGTAACAAAGTTGTTGCAAATGCTTTTTATCAAACAAGAAGAGTAAGTTGATAAATTATAGAAATTCAAAACTATTTCAATTCTTGGTAGAACCCATGGGATTAAAGCCTGAACTTTTTCCTTCTTTCCATTATTTGTCATTGAGATGTATGCCAGCTGTTGGATAAAGTCCATATCCAGGTTTTACCTCTGTGTGCACAGCACTGTTATTGTGTGCTGTGAGATGAGAAAGCTTCACTTTTAATTGCTGCAAATGACAGAGTCAACCCTTCATGTGACGTCAATCAAATATTATAAAGCTACTTTAAAAAGCACCAGCTGCGAATCTAGTCCAGAGACTGAAATTTTAAGTTTTATGCATGACACCTCAGGTAGAGTGACATACGATGATAAAAAAGAAACTGTCTAAGCACTATTGTTTTCATGCAAAGTCACCGCAGCCTCTTGACAACATGCACTGTGACAGATATATGTGGATTGAACATCTGTGCTCAACAAACCTCAAATAAGAGCAAAGTTTCTCTGAAGGAGGACGTGAAAGCCTTAAACCACATGCTTCTTTCTGCGCTATCCTTGAGGGAGAAAGTTTACTGCACTCTGGAGTACACTGTGCTACATATAGTATCTGGAAGAAGCCACAAATCAGACAAGTACAGATTCATAATCCAGAGAGACCTATCTTTTTACAAAGGATTTTTATCTCTCTTCCAGGGAATTCAGAAAGGTAAATGAAAAATCTAGAGTTTCGGGCCATCATATTGTGTTTTGGCCTTTCTAGTGGGATTCTAAGCCCATAAACCAATTCACTGCACTCAACAGTGCATTGCTTGTTTGAAATAGATCAAGTGAAAAAAAGACTGAAAAGCATTTCAGAGAAAGCTGGTCTGTACCCCAGGAGGGGGTTCTGTGCATGCAAATAAAGCACATGAATAATAAAGATCACACTCAAAGACACATAAACTTGCAAATAATCAGAAAATTAGGCGTACTAACAAATGGTGTCTTAAATCATTTTTCAACAATAGTGCATGGAGAGGAGAATGAAATGTGCAGAGCAACTAGTGAGGCTGAAAAACTAGTAAAGGGAGAATTATCATGGTTGAGAATTCATAGAACATCATGGTTTAATATAATACGTATATAGAAGTGAATTTTCATAAAGAGTGGCACACTGATCTAAAGGAACAGATGGTACAGATGAGAAAATGAATTTTGCATTGCCATTTTGTTTATGATGCTCATACTTTCTTGAACTGGGTACTGCCCAAAGAGCATCTTAATTTTTTCTTACAAGGCTGAACTTGAAGAGCAATTTGAAGGGAGGAATGAGAGGGAAATTTATGAATCAACTCAGTTATCAGAAAAGATACAGAGACAGTATGAAAAGCAAAGAGACAGGTAAGGTTGCTTGCAGTTTGCTGTTATAACAGGTAACACAGAGAGATGTGAGAATGAACAAGAAAAGGTTGGCCAAAGAAAGAAATATTCAAGCAGGCCTTAGTGTGGAAGATGATCATTTTTGATCATCAAGTCAACAAGGAAATTACTTGAGGTATGATACTGCAAGACAGAGGAGCAGCTGGTAAAGATTTTGCACTTGGAAGTGCTGAGATATCAAGGAGATGAACAAGACAGAATCACTAATGTAGATATAAGAAATATACTTACAGTTCACCAGCATAAGCAGGCCAAGAGGATGAAAAGCTAAAGAGAAAGTTAAGAAGACAATGTTTCTGTGGGCATCTATGTTCTTGCTTAAGGGTATTCAGTCCTTCAGGATGTTCTGAGTATACCAGCAGCTATGCAGGAGATGAAACAAGTTTATATAGCCAGAAATCAAAACAAGAACTAAACTCACCTGGGGATATCACCTCATCAGTATTTCAGTGGAATACACAGTCTTCTTGCTCCGAGCTGTTTTTAGATAATTGTCTTTCTCATGACCCTTGTAATCTCCAATTTCATCTACTTTTTCTCTTTTTTAAAAAATCTGAAAATAAATTAAGAGATGCTAATAATGCATCTTTCTATGCAGGAAGTTCATCAGAATCTTAGAGATTTGCTTCCAAAGGAAAAATTGTAGATGGCAATGGGTGTAATAAAATTGAAGCATAAAAACCAATCCTTTTGATTCTAGTGACACTAAAAAAAAAATCTTAATGGAGGTATACTGTAAAGAACATTATAACGAGCATTTCTACTTCTGTATGCATTATTCACACATAAATCTTTGCCATCAGGGAAATAATGATCAATGCAGTCGCAATTTTTACATAGCCATTGATTTCAGTTCTCTAGCACCCTGTACCTTGCACCAACATTTATAGCTCTGCAAAGATTAATGTGATATGATGAATCACTCCATTTTGTCACTAACTAAAGAAAAATCCTCTCAGTTACAATGAGCCATCAGCTAGGGTATTTTCTATAGTTCAGTATATAATGTTTCTCATTTTTTTTCACAATATGTGTATAATTGAGAAAGCAAGAAAACTCAGATTCTAGAGAAAGTTGTTTATGAGGAATAAATACAATAAAGCAAATAATCTTTTTCTTGGGATGACAGAAGAATTTTTTAAGAAGGAGAAAAGTATTAGATTAATCCAAGTAAGCACAATAAGAGAAAATTTGGAAAAGAAGAACCCAGATGAATAATAAGTTTCTTCATGATTATCAATAATGAAATATATCAGATGGTGTATATATATTAATAACATATATGCACTTAAAGGACTACTGATATGTCTGAGTCCTTCATTATTATTAATGCAATTATCCTCATGGTTCTCCTGTGACACTAAAAAATGTTGTTTTTTCTGTATTACACATAAGAATTGAAGAAAGTACTTAAATCCTACTAAGCCAAACACATATTTGAAAATTATCACAAAAAGAAGTGTATAGGCAACAGAATTAGGAAATTCTACTCTGTCTGACATATTTTAATCTTTAAATGTGTCACCAATACTAATTTATTTCAAAATTTTTCACTTTCACTTTTGTATTTTCACTTCTATTTCATAAAGGCATGGGGCCATGGAATTTGTTTTCCAAAATTTCATATGGAATCAGTGATAGAAACAGAGACAACCCAGAACTTTCAGGCCCTTCTCTCTTTCATTGAGTGAAGGACAATGTTCCATTTATTTGCCCTTGAAAATATACTTAAATTATAATAGTTACTTATATAAAATTACCTGAATTTTTGACTTCAATAAACAGTCCACAGATTTCCTTAAATTAATTGAGTAAATAATTTTGATAGTCAGCAGCCAATAAATACTGTTTTTTTCTTTACAAACTGACAAAATTGGGAAGAAAGCAACCATACGTACATAGCCAAGAATACATATGAACTGAAAAGTATACAAATACAGAGACTGCTTTAGGAAAATACTTCAGGCTGCTTTTATTGATCTAAAGGTTTATGTCTTTGTGCATACCAAGCAAAAGTGAAATAAGATTGCTTTGTATTCTATTAAAATCTTACTAACTGGACTGTATACTGAAATAGACTCTTTAAAATAGAAAATACCAATAGAAAATCTTGAGAGAGATTGAGAAGATGAGTGCTGTCAGTGGCTTCTATTCATACACAATTTAGCCAACATCAAAACTATCAATGGAACATTTTCTATTTTAATTTAATTCTCTCAGAGTTTTCATCATTGGACATGTATGTGCATTTCAATATCAGGCTGCCAAAGTTAAGGAATTCTCAGCTCTGCACAGACGACTCTGCTACTTGGTATCTGATTTGGTTAACCACTTCACCACATCTTTGAGACAATGCATGAAGCAATGAAGCTGTCACCTTTTTGCAAAACTAGGATTCTCAGAGATGAAATGAATAAAGATAAAAACAGTCAAAAATACTCTTGACAGGAAGTTAGTCAGAAGATGGTGCTATTATAACAGAACTTCTAAGGCAGCAGAAAATATGCATATACCAAAGCATACAAGACAGATGCAAAAGAAAGGAAAATCCAAGTGTTAATGAAAATTTGATTTCAAAGAGAATTGATGCTCAGCATGTTGTTGAACGCAGCTTACAGAAACAGACTTATTGAAATGAAAGACCCTTGGATTTATGCTTTGGCTTGTTTGCAATATTCACAGCAAAGAGGATACACAGAAAAACATAATTTAACAGCATTGCCATTCACAGATCCTTGCAAATTCATTTAGATCTTCTCAGTTTACCTCACAGACTCACAGATGATCAAGAAGTATTTTATGCCATTTTGTGTATTGCCTTGTCAAAATATAGGTTCTGAATGAAATCCTGCTGGCATTGCAAAAACGTGGAAATATACACTAACACAGTTACTGCAGAGGCATTGCCTTTGGGGCCGAGTTAGCTCAAGTATCTACACAGCACTGGATTACGTCACATAGAGTAGCCTTAGAAGCACGTTCTTGTCTCTTTCTAAGGAACGAAATGCAAATTGCCTGACTTTCCACAAACAGAATGCTTTTTGTGTGTGTGTGTGTGATGTAAAAAGATTAAAGTATGACTGAATAAGAGAATTGGTGGGGAAAACGAGCAAACAAGACTGTAATTACCAATACACCTGGGTGCACATAAATGAACAAGTTAATTACCTAGATATCAAAAGGATGATTAGGAATGCATGAAATAATTGGAATTGCCCACAGAAAAGTTAATTGTGGTAACTGAAATGATGTCATCTGCAAGTTTGGGGCAATCATGAAAGCTAAAGAGGAAGGCAGAACCATTGAGCAAAGAACAACAAAAGTGGATTCTAATATGCGGCAGAGTTCTCTCAGCTGGTAGAAAAGTATAGTATCATTTTTAATATCTAGAAAATAAAGAACATATTTAATGAAAATCAAACAGGGGAGGGGTGTCATCTTCATGATGCAAGTAAGGTAATGCAGGAGGTTACCACTCTTGTCTGTGCTTCAGTACTCTCCCAAAGGAAGTTACCAAATTTAGTAATCACCAGCAGAGAAATACTCAATCTAAAAAATGCAAAAACTGGTTTGATTAAGCAGCTTAATTAGCCTGGTATTACTTGAAGAATTCAAATGAGCTTAACAATGGAAAGTGTTAATCTGCTATAGCACTGAAGCAGGGCCAGGATATAAGCATTTTGCACAGCCATTGCTGCATACAGAAAAGGACATCTGTCCTGATCTCAAATATACCCTTGCTGTATAAGACACAGTTAAACTGAGGGCTTTGAATGATGTGCACACCTGCAAACAGCTGCAAGCTTGTACAAAGCTGCTCTTTCTGCCCTGAGGCTAAAGACTGAAAGGTAATAGATTTGCATTATATCATAGATAGTTAAATGTAATACAATGATTCTTGCCTTGACCATTATTATTTGACTCATTTCTTAACGGCTTTTTCAACAGCAGAGGTCAGTTAAGGGCAAAGGTTCAGAGGAGTAAAGGTCTGGCAGCAAAACACTGTAGAAAGCATTTTGCAACGCTACTCCTCTATTCTAGAGTAAATGAGGACAAGCACTATTGCTTCTAGTGGAATTTGCATTTACATCACGGGAAAAACTAGGAGAATGGTAAAAGCTTGCAAGATGGTCAGTAGAAATGAGGTGTAAGGTGATTGAAGATAGGGGTCAAATTCTTTCCTGCTAAAAATGAGCAAGCAAATGTAAGTAAGACTTCACTCAAAAGAATCAGTAGAAATTTCAGCCAGCAATAGCCTGGGAACCTCAAGTGTCAAAAAAGTCAATTTATTGAAATGAAGATATATTTTTAAGCACTTTCCTAATGAAATACAGGCATTTTCAGCAGACTTTACTATGCACTGCTCTATTAGAAGCTTCTCCTGTGTGTCTGCCTTGGATGCACAAAGATGCACGGTTCCCAGACAGCCTTGCTGTCTGGATTGTGTCAGAGCAGGGAACCCTGCGGCTTCCAGGCTCCTTTCCATGACTCTGGGAACTCGCAGTCCCTGGGAGTCCTGGCTCCTCATCAGGCTGTGGAGACACCCCATGGGTGCAGCTCCTGCCAGCCAGGCTGCCAAGCCTTCCCATAAGGTATAGGAGCAACCTGCTTCTCTGCCGTTGTCTGGTCTCTACGGATCAGTAATTTTTTTAAAAACCTTTCAATGGAAATTTTGGGATTTCTGCTTTCAATTCCAGTCCAAATCATTATTTTTTCAGAGTCTGAAGAACTTTAAATCCTGACTTTCATCTGATTCTCACTGTGGACAGGTGAGAGGAAAGAGTAAAAGCATAGGATTTTTGTTATGAGGAGGATAAATCTGAGTACCTAAGAAAAATAAGTAGTTAATTATTTTCTGCCATAACAAATGCTCTGATTATCTCATTGCACAATACCAATAAACAGAAAGAATCAGAAATATGTTCATTAATATTTCAAGGCCACCGTTAATTATGATGGATTTCATATTGACATCAGTGTATTAGAGAATAAATTTCTGATCCTGGCATATAAATCCTGAGGCAAACAATGTAGATCCTGCTAATTAACAACTCATTAATTTTGACTAAATTAATAGATTTCAAAACATCAAATGTAATCTAGCTCAATATTCTGCTAAAAAATTGTTTCTTTAATGGGCATCAGAGTTTTTTTACCAGCTACATCCATCTTATTATTAAAGAAGAGACCAAATTTGATTTGTTTCTTGCTAAATGAAACCAATACTGGTCACAGGAAGATTTCATGCACTACTATGCAGTTATCTACATATCTTTATCCACAGACTTTATAGCATTATAACAAACCAAGAAACTTCCCAAATGCATGCAAAAATTAAATAAAAAAGTGAGAAAAGGGGGTTTCTCTTAGCTTCACATCACAATTAAACAAGTAACTGACTTGGCAGGTCTTGTCTTTGTTCCATCCCTGCAGCACAGTTTAGGAAAGTGCATTCCCTGTGGGAGTTGTTAGTTTTGAATAACAAAACAGATAACATGCGGAGAAGGCTGAAAAGAGCTGTTTCAGAGGTTAAGGGAGAAACACTAATTTTGAAAATGAATCCCAGTGGTGGATATATAATTGGCCCAAATAAAGGGGAACATACTTTCTTGTGGCAAGTTCATACATGATGTCTCAGCAACCAAGAAAATAATCAGGCATGGAAAGCTTTGTTTTTCAATTAGATCGATTTAGGGAGTTTGATCTATGTGCCATGTTTCTTCACCACATCTTGTTTGACTTTTAGCCTCTATGCAGTTGAGCAACTGCAGGTTTGAGCCTAGATTTCTCTTTTGTGGGAGGATTTTGGAGAGACAGAAAAAGCCCTGTCAAAGTTTTCTCCTCAAAATTTCATTGAAGACCTTTCTCATTTTTAAAAATGTTTCTGCTCACAAGTCTGCTGAAGACCCAGAGGAGACCAGGGCAAACTATACAGACATCCTGCTGCCATACTGCTGCTTCAAGTTAATTCTCCAACAGAGCTGTTCCTTAGGAAATATGTTTTCGTCATATCTCTAGGCAACATCTGCCCTGAGATCCCTTGCTACAAAAATATTAACAGTCTTAACTCATTGCTAAACATTTCATGGAGCAGGAAGAAAATGTGAGGAGAAAAATCCTCCTGATTTTCTCTGATCACTGATCTCAACTCTACTGATGCAGACCATTGAAAAGGTGCCTCAGAATCTGTTTCAAGGAGGTATTGGTTGTTTTCGTAGGAGTAACATTAAAATATAACCATTTCCACATAGAAAATGTGCAGTCTACACAATGGACATCTCCCACTTTTATCAGCCACTGCTCAGATTTCAGCAAACAACCTTGAACTGGCAAAGCTACTTGGTAAATGTAAGGTCTAGGTCCAGCTAAACTGTGCATCAAAAGTCAAGAGAGACAGGAACTTAAAGCGTATATATCAGTCCAAAAATGCTGTGAGGCATGTGGAGGTAGAGCACTGGGATATAGGGGATCTGGTTGTCTCCCTTGCACTGACCCACTTCTGCTGTTATCTTAGGCAAGTCTCTCCGACTTTCTGTACCTGTAAAACATCAATGACAATACTAGCACTTATCTTTTCATAAACCATTAGCCCTCACTGAAAACCTTCAATGAAAATATCTTAATTCATATTAACAATAATAATTGATGGTACCCATCTGGAAGAAAAGCAGTGCAAGAACAGAGCACAAAGTATTTAACTGGAAATACAGCAGTCATAAGCAGTATCTGTGCCATGTGTTGTAAATATGGAAAACAGAATACAAAAGACTCAGTTAAATCTCAAGAGATTCCCAATTCCTCATGTACCACTTTTGGCACTGATTTAAGGAAGTTAAAATGGCAAGAATACCAAAAACCAACTCTTGCTGTTTTTTTTTTTTTTTTCCCCTTGGAATTTTTAGTGTAGGTTTCTTTTGTTTTTAATCAAATTCTTGCTCAAGCCATGTGAGTAAGAATTCAGTAACACATTGTAAATCACAGTCTGCAAGTCCTGTGACTGCAGATGAGATAGTAAAAGATAATGCTATATAACTCACATGTGGCTTGTTCGTCATTCAAGCACCACATGTCAAATTCTCCCTATGCACAGCTGAATATGTGAGCAGGAAAATTTAGTACAGAATGTAAAGAACATAATTTTAATGTCTTGGCTATTAGATTCCTTTGCTTCTAGCAAAACCAATGCAGATTCTTACAAGTACAAGCCTTCGTTTTTTTTTCTTGCCCATTTCAAAAGCATTCTGAGTCAAAGTCAATTTACCATCAAGCTGTTTCAAAAAATGAGGTGACAAAAAACGGAACAGAAGAAATGCCCAGCAAATGATACAGGCAACTTCTTTAAAATAAATGGTATTCTTTAAAATAAATGGAAAATCGTATACCAAAATGGAAATGTCTGAAATCAAGATAACAAACAGAACTTTTACAGCAGCATAATATTATTTTAAAGTCATCACAGATCATCAATTACTACATGTGCTCAGACATGAAGGCCTATAGCACATATGTTGTCTGGAGTAATCTTTATAGTCTTTGGACAGAAATAGGTGAATTGCAATCCAAAAGTGCAGTTTCTCTCTATTGACCCTACAGGAAGTCTAAATTCAGGTGTCTACAGTATAGATGTAATTCATAGCATTCATCTATGTAGTGCTTAGGAAAATGAAGCCCCAAACTGTCTGACACTTGGATCCCATGATAAAATGAAAACTATATACTGTATTATAGTTCTGTAGATACCAGTGTATAAGAAAAGACAGCTGCAAAGTCCTGTGCAGCTATAAAGGACATCAACTCCCTGTTGTTTGGAATAGAGGAAGCTTTAACAACTTTGAAAAGAACAAAGTTCTGTCATGTGTCCTGAATGATAATGCAGTAGAATGATCCTAGTAATTATATATAAAAATATACAGTACAACTTAATGAATTCAACATTATATAATCATATATTTACTTAATTTATACATACATATGGAATTATAGATTTTGGATACGACATAGCAAAGGAACAAAAATAGTACCCTATTAGGTATTATTGGAGAAGGGGATACCCAAACAAGTTTACACCAAACACACAAGGAAATATACACACTTTTCTGGAACATGCAGAGGGTGTGATGCCAAATTCCTTCATTTCAAAGACAGGAATGACCAGGTAACAATCTATAGCTTTTTTATACTTTTTTGTTTGTTTGTTTCTATTTTTAGTGAATTTTGACTGCAGTGCTAGTAGCTTGGAGACAGTGGCATGATTTTAATACTGTATGTAGGTGGTACAATCATCTGCAGCTTAAGAAGCAAAAAGATAAAAGTCATTTTTCTATAAACTCCAACAAAATCTATCCAAAATTATTGACAAACTCTTGCTTTTGCCTTTCAAAGAATACACAAAGCTGGCCTCCTTTTATTATGTGGTTCAGAATCAAAATCACAGCACAGCAAAATAGTATTACAGGTTTATTATGTCTTAAAATATAGAAATATATTCCAACAGCATATTTTAAAGAATAATATAACAATAATCTTCAATTTCTTATTCTTAAAATGGTACACCATTATTCAAAAATATATTACTCAATGTACCCCAAATTTAGTTTTCATCAAATTCTATTTAGAATAACTCAAGTTCAAAAAGCATATCCATCTACCTGATTTATACACAAACCAGTACAGTTTTTGAAGACAGCCCTATGAAATCAAACTTTCATTATTTAAGTATTTTGAAATGGAAATTCAATAGGAGACCTTATATTTAGAAACACACTATTGTGCATCTAGACATAGCTAAGTAGGGAAGGCCAGTATAACGTAGAAATGGAAGTATAAAATGGAACTGTAATAATAAGAGGAAAGAGCTCCAGAGACTGACAGAACTGTTAATATTAAAAAATAATAATAATAAAGAGTGCATGCGTAGAAAAGATTTATGGTAGTACTCCAATAGTAAGATAAAATAAATTAGTTTCTGCAAAAAAAGACCGACATACGCATACACACAGGCATACACACGTGCACACACACAGACATTTTATCGGTCTACCATAATCTGAGTTTTCTGAAATATACTTTAAATAACCACTGAAGTTATAGTTTAAATGAATAGATTCACAAAGATAGGAGAAATTGAAATGGTCCATTCATTTTTAACAATACTCTGAGAACTGTTTAACTGTAGCATATTTAATCAAGGCAGTTCATGATAAAAGCATATACTACAATTAACCACATTAATAAAGAGAAAACAGGGTTTCTATTTTCCCATTTTCATAATACTAAAGCAAAGGGGTATCCAGAGATATTAAATCTTGTAACTCCAAAGCAAGCATATGGTTGTGGTGGTGAGAATGATTACTATCTGGAATTAAATTGTGCATTTTACAACCACAGGAGTTTATTGAGGCCAAGAATTTAGGGGTATTTTAAAAATGATTATAGATTAAACTATGGATTTGAGAATTCTCGAAGTGGCAAAAGTTGATGCTAATAGAAGATAAGGTTAAATCTCATGTCTCATCATTCCCACAATCTCTAACAAATAGGAAAGTCTAAAACAGGCTACAAATAATTAACCAATGGCTCCTTTTGAAAGGTGTTTTTCATTTTCTTCTGAGGAGAGGCAGCACCAGAAATGAGACCCTGGGTTAGACAGGTCACCCAACTGTCCCTGGGCAGCAGCTGCTGCATCTTTCTCCTTGCACAGCCAGAAAACAAACTGGGAAGTGGGACCTAAGCCCGCCAAACTCTGGGCTTTTGCGTGATTTGGGTATAGTCAATATACTGTCAGGGGGAGAGAGAGGCTTTTGTGTTTGTTTGATTTTACCTTTTTCTGTTATTAAAAAATATTTACCATAGTATTGCCATAGGTAATAAGCTGACCTGATTTGAGGTAAGAATGTTGTAGTTCAATTTTTAGTATTAACATGGAAAAGTTATAGATGGAGTCTGTCTCCACAGAATTCCCGAAGCTTCGAGCCTTTTGAAAAATCTACAACCCACAAGCCAAGAAATAACATACTCCTCCAGTTACACTCATCTTGTTAAAGAAAATAGTTAAAACAATTATGTGCAACCTTTTAACTTCTATTTTCTATCTACTATTTATTTACTTAAACACTTCAACATTTCACTTTTTCTAATGGAGCAGAACTTCTAAAAGAAGAAATATGTTTAGCCAAGCAGTTTTGTTTATTTTTTTTTCCTTTTTTTTCCCTGTGCCTTTTTCTAAATAAATACCCCACCACAGTTTTCTTTGGCACAATATTACCAAACGTATAACCAAACATATTTTAGTTTCTTTAACAATATAAAGCAGTTACAGAAGTACTGGAATTTCTCACTTAAAAAAAATCTACACAAAGGTTTTATTTTAAAATATTGAAATGGAATGAAGGGAGTTCCAGTATGTTCAAATGAAAAATCACTTTTTGAAGTTCTACTGCATACAGTAAGGTGACCCATAAAATAAATGGTTTTGAAATTTTGTTCATACAAAAGAAACTATATACTTTTAAATAAATAAAAGCTACTATATACATTATACTGTACATTTAAATGAGAGATGACATGAAATGGAATAAATTTAGGGTTGCCTTTTCATCAGCAAGGCTCATAACTGACTTTATTACAATTCTGAATAAAACCCTCTGCTTTAGATTATTTTTTTTTGTTCTAGTGGCAACCACATGAACGCACTACCATATTCCTGTATTTTTTTAGGATAACATTGGAACTGTCATCAAAGTAGAGCACGGAGATTGCATTCAGTTTTGTTGGTGCACAGCATGGCTTTGGTACATGATCAGGGAACATCAAATGAACCTGAAAGACAGATAAATACATTGCTCATATATCAAACAGAGTGGTACAAGAATCAGGTCAGTGCAAAGCATGACTATAGAATTCAAAGGGTCCTGTGGTTACAGATTTTCTTTGGGTAGCAACTTTAAATTCCACCTTGTCTTGTGAACTTTTCACTGATTTCAACTCATGGCCAGACCTACACAACAGCTGATGGAGAGATAAAATAGGAGGAGCAGCCAAGACAAAAGTGGTTTTCAGATGAAATTTAGAAAAGCATCAGAGTTTAGGAAAACACTTAAACATATGGTTAGTACCATCTTTGTTCAGGACAGCACTTAACATGAAGCCAATGCTCAGGACCCTGGACTCGATGGGCTCGTTCTGAAACACTAGTTCCAGCCTGTCAAACAATAAGATGTGGGTTTCCAGGCAACATCAGTGTATTTTTAAGGTCTTATCTAGGGATTTATGGAACCAATTCTACTTCCACTGGAGTCAAAATCAATTTGTAAGGTGGGTGCCAGCTGGACAGAAGGTCTGGGGAAAGGTTTGAGACAGAGAAGGCTTTCTGTACACCAGGCTGGAATATATCAAAGGAAGGTTAAGGAAAAGAAAACAGTTTTGAACAGCATCCCAGAATGAACAAGATCTAGTGGAAATATCTGAAAATGGGGGGAAATACAAGGTCTTAAAGTTAGATGTAATATTCTACACATGCTGAAGACCTGGTAACTGGGGAGGCCAGAAAGGAGGGAGTTGTAATAGAGAGGGCAAGAGATTATTAAGGCATAAATGAAGACTTCAGCAGTAATAGCTTTCCTTTGTATGTTAAGTCTTTGTAAATCTGTTATAGCCATCTGTCTTGTGGTGATATAAACCCAGAGTCTTTGCCAGACAACAGAGAACAGTTTATCAGGAAACGATTTTTACATAACTGTTACCATGAGAAGATCTTTTGAAATGAGCAATAATAAATCCTGAAGTAGCAGTTTAGTAAGAGTTTAGACACACATTTAAAAACAGTTTAACAAATGAATAGCAAAACGCTGAGGAATGATTATGTCTTGCCTAAGCAGATGTTTGCCCTGCCATAACTTCTTGGCCCACCAGCCTCTGCCTCTCCAGCTATGAGCTTGACAGCTCTGTGAATGTGTTAGACTTGCTGGTCTTTTTTTGCCAGAAAGATAACCTGGAAAACCCTGCAAGCTTTTAAAATAGGCTGCTATGTTTTTCTCTCTCTCTGAGTTGCCTTTCCTCCACCGAGCTACATGACCGTGCTTTTAAAGAATATCTTTATTAAGGTGAGAATTTCAAAAGCCTGCAGGTCAGCATGAGGCTGCCTGCTAATCTGCTGACTGCAATGACCAAGCGGTCAATTCCACCTCAATACTTTTTCCAAGGCTCACGGGAAGAGAGATAAGAAAATAATACAATAGTAACTCATTTAAACATGATCTATCTTGCATTTATATGCATCTATGTGTTCTAAGTTTAGTATCATTTCTCCCACAGAAAGAAAAAAAAGGAAAATGAGGGAGGTACTGACCCAACATCTCTCCTGTGCTTGTTACAAAAGAAAAAAAAATGAGTCAGGCAAGTTTGGAGGGGTACCAAGGAACAATCACTTCCCAACCCAAAGAGTGGGCTTTTTCAGCATGGTGTAATCAGGATGGCTGGGACATGATTACATTTGGGTTAGGGTGGGGTGTATGAATAATTGTTTCCCAAGCTATCCCCATGTGCACACCTTGTGTAAATCTGAATTTTATATAATTTAATCCAGAAAGCATTCAACTACTGTTATCTCATCTAATTTATGTGCAGTTAAAATTTAATTAGCCTCATGATTTTTTGGCTGCATAACCGAATGCATGTACAGGATATGCAGAGGGAGACACACAATTCCAAAAAGGCAATAAAAAGGAGGGAAAATTTAAGTATCCACATAAAAAAAAATACATTCTGCAGAAATTTCTTAACTATGGGAAATTAATGATTTTTGGAAAGAGTAGATACACAAGTGAAAATAGCAATGAGACGCTTTTTATTTCACAGTCCATAACTGTAGGAAGGAACTCTAACCTAGGGATCTCACTGGTATTGGCAACTTTTCTGGGCAATGTGCAATGTTTACATAATGCTAAACTATTGCCTTGCTGACTTATTTATTTTCATTTCATGGCTGCATATGTGTTGTTCTTCATCATCTCACGGACACATTACTATATTCCTTCCTAACTAGCATTTGCTTTTCCCCTGCACCTGAACCCCTTAACGCAGTCCTTCTCTTTATTCCCAGCCTCTGACTTTTCCCCTTCTTTTCGTGAATCTTGCTGAGTTGAATTTTGGGCTAAAGGAATAAAATATTGCAGCAGTGTAATGACTTGTGGAAAGTGCATAAATAAGAAGCTGAAAGGAAAAGGAAAGGAAAGGAAAAGGTCTCGGGCCATATGTTTTATTAAAAAATGCCCCTGCCATGTAGGAATACTTGCCAATTTTCAAAGGCAAAATCTGTTTTTTTGTTAGAAAGAATCAAGCAAAACCAAGTTTCCTTGCATGGGCAAGTGGGATGTGTTTATTTTTACCCAGGAGGGTAATAGGTGCACCCACTTTTGAAGTAGAACAGGTTTCTCAGGGTTTTATAGTCAAAAGCAAAGAAAAAGACCATCATCCAGAGATAGACTCAGCAGCACAGTCTGGTGGTCAGGATACTTTCTTGACCACCAGCTGAAATCAGGGAGAGCCTTGTTTCTCTAGTCACAGTTGAGTGCCTTGACCTTTCTAGAAACTAATGAGGATTGGCAAGCATTTCCTATCTTGGTTTTGTACTCCTACTCTCATCCCGCTGTTTCTTAGTCTGCCAATACTAATGCTGTCCAGAGGCAGTTATTTAGCTGGCACAGGTGGAAAATTAATATCAGACACAAAGCATAATGCTTCAAAATGTCCTAGGTGTCTTGCCTTCTGGAAGTGCAATGCATCCTGAACTGTAACCAGACATTTTGGGAGTAGAGGAGGCCTTGCCAGCTGATACAACTCAGCTCATCCTTTTGGCTGCTCCAGCTAAAGATTAGCCTAAGAACTGGCAGAAGCAGAAAGCTGGCTGCAGATCTCCTCTTACATGTACCAGGCAGAGCAGCAAATCCAAACACTTGTTTAGAGGTTGTGTTAGCCAGGCCTGACTGAACAGAGTGTCTCACATGCTAATGTATCTACTTGCAACACTTCCCATTAAACTACATTTTGAGCTTCTCTGCCAACAGTTGATAGCAGGAGTCCACAGAGTGGCTATGTATCTGGAGCATTTCTGGAAGGTATTAACATGTAGATATTAACATGGGCTGTGAAAAACTCTTGGAAGTGGGGCTGCCTCCACTTTGCTTCATGCTACAAAATTCTTTGGTGGAATGACACAGTCTTCTAATGTAGCATTGCATTGAAATGGAAAGTAAACCCATCCTACACCCTGGAATGCTCATCTGCTATTCAGTGTAATCCTCAAAGCATGGCTTTGAAATGAGCTATCGTTTACAGAAAAATAATCAAAATCCAATAGTAGCAAACAGAGAGGAAGAGAAAGACAGATCCTGTGCCAAGACACTTGCAGCTACAAAACAGACAAGGATAACCTAAGCAGGGGCGTACCAGCGTCTGCACTATGGCATGATTCGTTGCATTCATGTGGGCATTGAGTGGGAATGAACACTCTCCATCGCAATAAAACGCAGCATAACCTTCCGGTGCAATAATCCAGTCCTAAAAGGAAAACAAGTGAACATACTCATTTATACTTCTCAAGTAGAGAGAATTTAAAACTATATAAAACTAACTAAGACTTATCCAAAGACAAAATGAACTCCATAATGTGGCATGTAAATGTACTTTTTTGCCAAAAAAAAAGGTATTTCATTTGTTCCTGCAAAACTCAAACGAAAATTCAGTTAAAATTGCAAAACATAATTCTCCTAATTGAAATTCCTGAGCACTTTTTGATGTAACAGAAGTAATTAAAATGCATTCTCTCGTCTCAGCCTACTCAATATTATAAATGCTATTACTGCATGAGACAGAAGATTACAAGTGATTACCTAGTAGAATTGTCACTGCAAGGTGCATTTTGACTACTTCCAGCAATATGGACAGCACAGGGAAAAGATCACACCCAGGAATATATTTTAAAATTTTAATAAAGGCTATACATATGTTTTGTTGAATTTCTTTTTCGCCAGGCAAAAGAAATGAGCTATGGTGGGAAGAGGGGGAAAGAGCCAGGTGCATATTCCACGGAATTAATTTCTTTTTATCTCACTTCATCCCAAGTTTCATTGTTCAAAACGCCTTTTGTTCTCCAACCAGAACTTTGAATTATTCTAGTACATTTGTGACAAAATCTATGTGCTTTTCTCTATGGTCATGGTCCAAAGCTCTGAGATGTGTCCTAAAGGATTGGAGAGTTTAACACACAAAACACATAATTTTTCTCTAATCTATGAGATACCATGAGGAAATGTCCAACGACAGTGGGAGAAAGTAAAATAAATTTTCATGATTAGAATAGATAGAAAACAGTATTTGTAACCATACCTGCCATCCTAGGTCTCGGAAACTCACATAAAGTTCATGTTTCTTACATGCTTGTTTTTGCTCGCTTGTGTTGTAATCTACGGGAATAAAATAATTAAAAAATATATATTTAGAAATACTGCTACAACTGACAGTATTTAGCAGGGCAGTGAAAAAAATAAATTAACAGAAGTAAAATTGTCTTGATACAACAAAGTTACAAGATTTATTATTTAGACATTAGTACATTTTCATTTTTTACCACATTTTCCTTCATCTTTTGCTGTACTTTTTCCAGAAATATTCATCAGCTGATTATTTTAGTTGTTACTATTAAACAAGTAAAATAACAAACACTTTCTAAAGACTTAAATGTTTCTGCACTGTCAGAGATTTGCCAGGATAGAAGAACACGCGGAACACCCTATACATGTCCAGGACATTCTGTTATCCAGGACAATCCTAATCCTTGAGGAAATGCAGTGCTCATTCCCTACTGCAACCTGTCCCAGAGAAAGGGAAAGGGAAGGAAACGCGACAGTATCTTCATTACAGTAGCACCACCTGAGTTAGTTCAGGATGCTAGTTCTAATGATGCTGGCAGTGAGTCATGTGATAGAGCTGGGAGGACAGTCTCTCTCCTCTGTTGCCATTTAAGGAAAGCTTAATATGCCTTTTTGGGGACCAAAAAATCATTTCTGGCAGCAAAAAAAAAAGAAAAGAAAAGAAAAAAAAAATAGCATTGCCAAAATTCACAACAAAAACAACAAAGACATATAAGAAATACACCAAAAAATAAATCTAATTTTCATTTTTAGTGTTTTAATACCAGAAGACTGGAGGCTTGGAGTTAGAGGTCTGTTTAAATTTTTTTTGCATATTCATAGTTTTTTTTTTTTGCATAAAATGAAAAAAAAATCCAATATATCTTAGAACAATATGGGAAAATTTACACTGAGAGAAACAGCCACTCTGGAACATAAGGTTCCTGCAGGACTTTTGCCTTTATCCTACAAGGTTCCTTAGAGAGTGTTATGAACGACACAGTAGAAATATATAGGCATTGCCTGAGCATTGCATCATGATGGAATGAGAAAAGCCAAAGTTCAGCTGGAGCTGAAACTGGATAGGCATGAGAAGGGCAACAAGGCAGGCTTACACAGGCTCACTGGCAGCAAAAAGGAAAGTAAGAAAAATGTGACCCTACTGCTCAACGAGGCGTGGGACCTTGCAACAAAGGACTCAGAAAAGGCTGAGTCCTTTAGTGCCTTCTTTACCTTGATTTTACCAACAAGATTTGATCTCAAGTCTTCGAAGTCTCTGGAAATAGAGACTGAACTACCCCCAGTAGAGAAAATTGAGTTAGAAGCAAACTGAAGAAAGCAAACTGAAGAAACACAAGTCCATAGGAGCAGGAGGAGCACCAGAGGGTACATAATTTTTTAGTACAAAATGACTGTGAGGTCACTTCCTACCACTTTTAAATGTATCTGGCACCTGAAGGATGTTTATTGTGACTCAAGAATGGAAAATATCATACGCATCTTCAGGAGGGCAGTGAATCTCACCTGAGTTTCTGGGAAGACTATGGAGCAAATCCTCCTGGAAGGCACATGAGGAACAAAGAGGTGTTTGGAAACAGCATAGATTTATCAAGGGGCAACCGTGCCTAACCAAACTGAGTGTTTTCTGTGTTGAGATGAGTAGCTCTATGGACTTTGGGAGAGCAGTGGATGTTCTTCATTTTGCTTTTTTAACATGGTCTCCCGTAGTTTCTTATAGACAAATTGGTGAGACATGGTTTGTATAAATAAACAATTTAAGGGGTGGAAAATTGGCTGGACTGTTGGTCTTAGAGGTTTGTGATCAATGGTACTAATTCTATCTGGCAGCTGGTTTCTAGGGGTGTCCCTCTGGAATTAGGCCTGGAGCGAATGCAATTTAATATCTTTGTTACCAACCTGGACAGTGAAGCAGGGTACATCCTCAATAAGGTCATAAAGGATGCCAGATTTGCAGGAAGTGATCAATCACCCAAATTACCAATAAAATGTTAGACTGATTCAGATCCAGAAGAGACTCAACAAGATATCATTCAAAATGCCTGCCTAAATTTTATAATTATCTGCAAAATATTACAGGAATATGACCTTTTTCAATGAGCAATATATGCACTTTCTAACAAATATACCCAGAATGCAAAGTATCTCTTAAGATTGCATCAAAAGCTATACACAAGTCAAGATATACCATAGACATGCCTCCTCTGTGAGCTTAGCTAATCATTTGTAATTCTAAATAACTTGTCCTAATATCACCACTGGTGCTGAAGTTAGACTTACTAAGCTACAATGCTCCTAAAACTCATTCCTTTTTAAGGATGGATGCTACTTTTTTCCTTAAGTTCCTGTGGAACTTTCGATGCTTTAGATTCTGTCCATTTCCTCTAGTACTATCAGTAGCCACCACTGACAAGAGGCCAGAGTTATTTGATTATAGATTAACCTGGGTTGGACGAGCGACATCACACCAGCATATGGTTATGATGGTCTGTGTTTTATGCGAAGATAAGCTATCTGCAAACCATTTAACCCACACACCTACCTATGAAGAGCTTTAGATTCACAAGAAACTCCTATTAATTCCTTAAATTCTATCTTTCATATAGGGCATATATTGTGTGTGATATAAAATTACATATAAGTTTCAAGTGTGACATTTATAATAGGAGCTGGTGCCAAGGATCCAATTTCACAAACTTCAGCATCAAGCCCATATCCTTATTCTGTCAAGAATCAAAACCATAGGATATTGTGACTAAGTAAAAGTTCCTGAGCTATTCAGGGACTGCAATAAGGGGGGTGGGGGGTCCGAAAATTTACATAACAGAAAGAGCTATGGAAAGAGGGCAAGAAATTATATTTATAAGAAATTTGAATAAGGCTTGGGGGAGGGAAGAGAATTAAAGAATTACAGACATCTCTATATCTACTGTCTCAAAGTTGTGTTCTTAATTAATTAGTGTGACACCAACCAATAAAATGAAGGAAATACACAGTTAAGTATTGTTTTCTGCTCTTGTGCTCACCACAAAATATGATCTTATCTATCCAATCAAAAGATATGTAGCTTTGTTTTTGAGTTTACTGGTAGAATTCACTATTAAATATTTAAAAGTGTATATCCTTTAGTGCCCAATTATATTGCAATTCTATTCAAAGGATAAAGTTCAAAAGAAAAAAAAAAGAAAAGAAAAAAAAAGCTTTATGTGGTGTACTTTGAGGAACAAGATGTCTTATTTTGATTTGTTTTAGTTATTTTTCCTTTTATCTGCAGTTTAACCAAAACAGAACTGGGTAAGTAATAAACACTTCAATCCTCTGTGCATAGAAGGCAGGTGGGGTCTAAAAGCTAAGTTTAGTTTTCTGTGTTTTTGCACTGCATCGAGGTCATATTTTCTTGAAGTTCTTAGCAACACAGGGATGCTGACACAAGATCTGTCAACATTTGCCCAGCTGTTATAATAACTAGCACATATAGATCTTATTTTCTCCATGTTGTGTTTGTTTGTGTTATAATTCCTCATGAATAATTCAGAAACATGTTTTTCAGTGATAATATGGTCGAAAGAAGGAAGGGAAGAACTACCTGCCTGGCAACCCTTTTTGACTTGCTGAGAATACAGCAAAGCCTGTCCTTGACATCCAAAAGAAAAAGGAATAAAACCCCAAAGTAACAGGAGAAAAATAGAAAAAGAAGGAATTATTGGGGTAAGGACAGGATTGGCCTGCAACAAAAGTATAACCACACTCTCTGACACATTAAGTGAAGCATCTTGAAGCATCTGCATCTTGAAAAGTCCCACCATTGATCATTAACAGTACCCAAATAAAAGGATTTTGTCTATTTGTGATGTAGGGACAGCTGGGGCAATGGTGCAGAAGTCAAACTGTCATGGTGCAGGAGCTGCTCCTCCAGGCAGTTTTGTTATGGTAGACACTGCTATGAGAGCTTGCAGTTACCTGTGAGACTTCTGCTATGTCATGAGAAATGGACTGTAGTTATGTAGCCTGGGAAAAACCATTATCTCCTGGAGGAAGTGGTGGAAAAAAGTAGAGCAGATGACTACTTCCTTCTCTTGAATTGTGCCTTCTACTCTCTACAACTCTACAACAATTCTTGCTGTCTTTTTCTTTCCCAAATCTAACTGTCATTTTAAACTGAATCCTAGGTATCAAAACTGAGTGCCTTTCACTGCATACACTAAGGTCAGATAAATGCAATTAACAAATGGGAGCAAGGAGGAGTTCTTTTATGGCTCTCAAACACAGAACACTTAAAATTTAAAGGGAAATTGTAAATATAGAATAGTACTTAAACATTAAGGTAGTTTGCAATAGCAACATAAATTATCTGCATTTTAACTTTCAACACAGAACATCATCAAACACTTCAGCATTCAGCTCTCTGCCTGAATAAATCATAAAGAGATATTGTTTCATAAAGCACTTTTCACTGCTCTTGCAGTATTTACAATAGCTCTGGAACAAGACTGGATACGTAAATGAGGTTCACTAGTATTTTGAAATATAGAGACAACTCTTCCATAGGTAATTCCCATGCTAATGCAACTTTCTAGCATGTATGGTTCATACCTGCCACTACAGTTAGGGCTAAGAAAGTTAAGATTGCTTGTTTTCCAACGTTAGGGCAGCAGGGAGTTTGTATACAGCTTTCCTGATATAATCACACAGGCTTAACTAATTTGTTCAACTCTTATTTTCTAATGGGGTAGAAAGATGGGATTCATTTTAAAATTAAGATAGTTAAATTTAGGTATCTGCATGTAAATGCCTACAGACATGCTAGAAGTATAAGCCCCCAAAATATTTGATGAAAATTGAGGCAATGCAGTCAAGGGAGATTGGATAGCAATCCAGCTCACCCTAATTAGCTGAACTGATACCTAGACTTTGTTGACATGTTTAACAAGATGCAGAACGCAGTTAACAGGGGGTGTACATCTATTACCACTTCATAAACCCTGGGATATTAGAAAATGATATGTGGTTAGCATATATGACACAGGACCTATGGAAGATCTTTCTGAAATGACACTAGAACATCTCAAGTGAATCCAGACATCTGTGTGACATCTTAATTAAACCTTAGGTCTTCAGCAGCTGCCTACACAGGTAGAGATCAGTACATTTAATATGGACCTTCATCTCAGCCTAAAAACTGCCTAAAAGACTAAGGTACTGCTGTATTTTGGTATGTTTGCAATGTGTTTGTTTTCCTAAATGCCTTCCATGTGTTTTATAGATAAAGGAACATAGTGGAGTTTGAGATGCAACTGGGTAAGATATTTTTGCCTTAAAGTTTTAAAATCACATTGAAGGTGAAGTGAATAAAAATGTTAATTTCCCTTTACGTGTGGTTCAAAAAGAAACTACCCCATCACTGTGACCATTAAAATCATTGATAAAGTGATGGCTTAATTAATAGATTTAAAAATCATAGTGCTGCTCCTCATTCAACACAAGGTACTTTATTGGCTTTTATATTAGCTTTTAAAAGAAACAAAAACAGCAATCAAATAGTGGATATTGAAATAATTTGATGAGGTGGACCAGGATTTATTGACAAAAGAGCAATAAAATTCTTTTATGCATTTAAAGAACATGTTTAAATTTTAAAATGTCTTTCCCAAAATGGCAGACAAGAAATAAAACACGTAGCCATTTGTATACTTAGTTTTTTGTTATTTTTCCTAAATTTCAATTACATAATTCTCAAATTAGTAGATATTTCTGGCAAGTATGAAAAGCATTTTTATGGATTTTTTTTGGTTGTTTCATTGGTTGGGTTTTTTTGGTGCAGAAGCAATATTACTTACCTTGGAAGTAGGGAATTGGGGTTTTTTTTGGAATTAAAGCAGTTTCACAGAGCATAACTGACTACATTTTAAGAAAAATAAATAAGCACCACACACACAAAAAAATCACTTTGTGTTATTCAGTCCAAAGCACTTTTATGAAAATAGGGAAGTACATCTTGTAGTACCAGTAAAATAGAAGAAACACTTTTTGCAGAACCAAAGTTATGATACTGGCATTACACAAACTCAATCCCTTTATCAAAATCAATGAATTTAAAGTCAATGTAAGCTAGGAAACAGATATTAAAATATGAATTGCAGAATGCTCAGCGAATTTTAACCTATTGTTTCCAAAAACACGCTCGTGGTTACTGAATAAGTAAAACAGTTAATGAAAGGAGAACATTTTGTTAATATCATATTGTATATAATAAATAATTTTACAAAGCCTTTCTATTAAAGAACATGCAGGTTTTTTGATTTTATTAATAAAAGTTTAAGTTTTCATCTTAAGGTCATCTTTTCCTATTAATTTATAGTTGCTCACCTGCAATACTGATTAATGAAAGTTAAAAATTAATTGTGCAGACAAGGTGCTTGTGGTACAGAATATCAGGGAACTTCACCATCAAAATACAAGCAAAAGAACAGTTGTAAATAAAGGATCCCAGCATCTTAACAAATTTCAGCACCTTTTCAAAAGCTGGGGTCCTCAGAGGGAACACGTCCATCCCTCCAACCCATCTACCTCAGAAATAAACATGTCTCAGGTCCTCAACAGAAACTAGAGAAAGATGAACTGTATTCTGCAAAGAGCACAGTGTTTTTTCTACCTATACCTCATGCACACATAAAACTGAACCCACTACTGAAGTGACAATAACCCTTGCTATAGATTAAAAGGTTTTTTTTATATTATTTCTGTTCATATTTGAATACTCATTTTTAACTCAAAAGTGGCATTTTATTCTAGTAGATCACCAAGTAAATCCTAAGTAAATTTAAAAAGATAGATTTAACTGATTTCTACGATTTCTTAAGCAAGAGTCTGTGTTTGTTATGGCTAAAATTCATCCATGTGCAGAGGATCATGGAAAGACTTATGTATTGCATTAGAGGGGTCTCTAATATGCCATTTTTGAGGTTTTGAGTGGGATTTAAGTAATGCATAATGCCCATAATGGTTCTCCACAAATAGAGGAGTTCCACTCTGAGAATGAATTCTTTCCACAACAAGATACTAATTTGCTTGCTTATAAACATCCACTGAGCTTAAGAGTAGTGTCAATCCTGAGTTTTTGATACTGTGATAATCTGCCATGCTTTCGGAAAGATATATCTTGAGTTCCTTTCTTGCATCCTGTCTTCCAATGGTAGACACTTTTATTTGAAAGTGGGAACATCTAGAAAGTGACAGTATACTCTTAACTGAAAAGAGCATTTCAGGAAAGACTTTCAGCAAAACTTACTCCAGGTTCCTAATGGAAATACCATTTCCACATGCTTTATTGTAAGTACCTTTCCCGTCAATAAGGGATCAAATTCAGTTTCATTCAGGGATACAGCCTGAATTCATACCAGGTGACAGCTGCTCTGAACTCATAAACTGTTTACGTTTTCACAGACTGGCTAAGCTTCCTCATTTTAAGTATTCGTATTTCTGTCTTACATCCCAGCTTCTTTAACTGGAAAACTGTTAAACAGAGTCCAAGCATCATGCCTGACTGAGGGTTTCTAGACAAGCAGCTGGCATGCAACTCCTTGTCTACCTCCTTGTCACACATGGCAGACATTTTGTGCCACTGCCTGCTCCAGAGGACTCATTTCAAACTCATATACATTTCTTTTTCTCAGAACTACAGAGTTTCTGACTGTTCAGCCCATGAGCAGTGTCTTGTTAAGCAGCTGTGAGTGCCCTACAGTCGAGCAGCTGCCTGTAACTCCTACAAACAGAAGCTAGTAAATCACAGCATCATCTTACCCCCAACACTTGGCATCCTGGAAGACTCCTGATGGCTACTCGATTTGTTGCGGTTCTGGTTTTTCCTTTTATTGTTGGCTGCCCGAACAGAACGGAAAAGCACTTCGCTTGCCTTGAAGAATGCAACCATGAATGGTTGCTTTGATTGAGGCCCATGTCTTCCAACCAGGCCAGCAGATTTAACATTGATACTCCGACCTGTAAAGTAATGGAAACTGTAAGTTAAATTCATGAGGTGAACTTCTGGTCCTCCTGAAGCCCTGGTGGGAATTCTGCCACTGACTGAAGTCTGGCAAGGAGTTTGCCCGTAATTCTGAGTTTATGTTATTAGGAATCATAGCCTAATTTTGTTGAATAGAGCCCAGAAAACAGAAAATCCAATGATTTACAAAAGTTTCAACAACCTTACAGGCAGTCTGCCATTGCATAAAATTGTGCCTCTGTATGCTACCTACCTTACTTGATACATGGATATTTTAATTCAATCTCATGTACACATCTTTAGAGGTGAAAAATAAACAAGAACCATTCAAGCTGAGAGGCTATCAAAAGGATAATGCAATGTGGTCACCTAATCTTTGCATCGCAAGGGTGTCAGATGTGGAACCTTATATCCCCAAGGCAAAGAGGTAGCAGGGAAGCGTAGATAATAAATATACTTCTGCTTTGAAAAATAAATATTGTACAGTGTTACTCAAACTCATGTTCATTCACTAGCAAAGGTATGAAGGCATCCCGTCGTTTGAGAGAAATCTCTAACAGAGTTTGAAAAATACACGTTATTGACTCTGGTTCTGTTCCCAAGGGATGTGCATATTTCTTTAAAATATTTGTTCAGTCAGGCCTCTGTGGTAACCTCACTATATTATAGAATCTAGACTTCGCTAAAAGAAAAGAAAGCAAAACAAGTGACCGAAACGGCATCAGTGACATTTTAGCAAATAAACCCTTGCTCTGAACAGAATTTATTTTGGCAGCGTAAACACTTTTGTGCGTACGTGTATTATGCAGAGCCCTTCAAGCGTCAGAAAATGAGACAGTGTCATGTGAAGCTGTGCAGCTGTGCTGGGTGGGGGACACAGAGGTCCTTTAAGCACAAGGTATGTGCAGAGACACTGCGCGCACCGCGAGCCCCGCACATCATCAGGAGCCTCCGGAGCCAGTGCAGAAAAGTCTGTTAGACGGACAGCCCAGCAGCATCTGCCGCACAAATGTACAGTACCCCTAGCTCAATTCTCTAAGAAAAAAAAAGAACTTGCAAATAATCCTAGGAGCAAACCTTTGAGAAACGAGCATATAGGTTTCCTTTTCAAGAGCAAACCTACAGTGGCGGAATGCCAGAGTCTATATTTCTTAGAAAAACTCTATCATTGGCGTAAATGAAAGAGGCAGTTTGATTTGTGGTTAAAGTAGTTTCCATTCTACTTCCACTGTAACAAATGTATTAATTCAGCTCAGACTTCCTCCTTCTGGCAGCCCTTTTGCAGTAAAAAGAGAAATTAGAAGTTCCAGCCAAATACCATACCTTGAACTGACCCACTTCAATACATAAACACTTTTACAACATGTTTATTCAGGTGTAGCACTTTAAATTGGTTTAAGATGTTTCCAGTGACAGAGAGCCCAGCAAAGGCAGGAGAAGAACTGAGAAAGTTAGCAGTTACGGAGCCAAGTAATTGGCAACATATTCTGAACAATTTTGATAATTACTTTTTTGACTGCAAGGAAAAAATATATTTGTTGAAGCTTCTGATTTCATTTTAAATGGCTTTTTAATCTTATGTTTCTTTAATTCTTCTTTTCATGTGTTTATGTAAGTTTCTCTTAAATAATTCAGTAACATTAATTTCTATATGTTCAAATTTCTGTAGCAAGTCAGATACGAAAAACTATACAGGCCATTCTCTATTCATTGCACTATGGACAAACTAACCTCTTACCACAAAGTTCCAAGTTTCCCCTCATTTCTAGAGGGAATATTTTTATTATTTTATTATTTTTCTTTATTTTCTTTATTTTTTTTCTATGACTTTCAGAATCTTAATTTTATCTATAAAATACCTTACTGGTGGACATTTTAAGAATACTGTTAGATTTATTTACTGAGGCTATAAAGATGTGTGCAGGTTTTCTGAATTTAAATCTACGTTCTCTGAATTTACAATGGTAGATATTGTGTGCGAAGCAAAATATCCTTCAAACCAGTGTGAACTCCCTTTAAAATAACTTTTAATATTATTAAGTTTCCTCTGAGTTTCCTTTAGACTTCAGCTATAGATGACTTAAGATTCCACAAGTTAAGGCTTACTTCATTATTCAAGGTATAGAGATATGCTGTAAAAAAAAAAAAAGTCTGTAATCTACAGTCCCTTTATACACAGAAAGTCAGTTTATGTGACTTTATTCCTTTATTTGCTTGATCTTTTAAGCTGCCAAGCTACGTTTTTAGGAAACATTTCTTTTTCAATTTCTGAATAGTCTAAGCACTGAAATCTGCTTCCAGTGAAGTCAACAGGAAAACTTTTATTGACTTCAGTGGGTTCATCATTAAACTTTTCTCTCTCAGTTTGTCATATACCTTAGATTAGCTGTAACTTTCAGAAGATGAAGCAATCAAAATATACACTGCCCTTGAGACACTGTATTTCTTCTGAGGATGATCTCTGAAATGTTTGGTTTGGAAATTCACAGAATTCAAATCACATATGTTGTCTCCATTTTAGGTTGCTTCTGTGTAAAAGAAAGTTTGCATTTGCAGAACTTCTAGTATCCTTTATGAAAAAAAAAAAAAAGAGAGAGAGAGAGAGAGGAGCAGATTTCCTTCAACAAAGAAGTCCAAGTTTGCCCCTTGCTGAACAAGAGGTCTTGCAGTGTCTGACTCAGGGAATGCCCCTCGTCTTTGCAGCTCTGTCCGTGCACGATGTCCATGGTGGGGAGCCTGCGTCTCTCCTGCACGGTGGACTTCAGATTGCCCAAAGTAAGTGAAACCTCATCCTGACCTGGACTGACCTTTGTGGCAGGAAGGGACCATGGGCCAAAGTCTAATATTTTTGGTAAGCATTTCAAGAGCCGTCCTCTTGGCTTCAGTGTCAAGCGAAAAATCAGGTCTCTCCAGCACGCAGCTGTTCCATCCTGTGGTGTTAGGGCAATATTTGCTAAAAGCAGCTGAGTGACTCAGGCTGACCTGCTTGACTGCACCGTCCCTTCGACGCTTCGCCCACGTGAAACGAGTGAAAACAAAACAGCAACACGTAGCTCCCTGATGCTCCTCAGCATCTCCGGACAAGAGCTGAAGGTCGTCAAGCATTCAGAATAATTTGTTTTGATATTTCTATCACATCTTTAATCCTGAGGATGTCAAAGACCTTTCTTCAGACTGTAAACACACACGGTATCAACATATTGCTCGCGGCACTGAAACA
>NW_010586963.1:149417-227733 GCF_000705375.1 Tinamus guttatus | reverse complement strand
GGACAGAAAACCAGAGAAAGACTACATTCATTGGTCATCCATTGAAGATGAATATTGAATTAATTATCAATTGAATAAAATGGATGAAAACCTTCCAAATGAAACTAAATGTAAATGCCAACTATTGCTACTAAAATACTGTGCTTAGGGGCAGACACATCCTTCATCTACCTGGGAAGCAGGGCAAGGAGTGAGAACTGCTCGGCCATACAGGAGGACCAGTATGTACCAGCAGGCACTGTGTGCCCTTGCTAACAAAGGGTGTTTTCAGGTTGTCTTTGACAAGCAGACATAGGAAAATGCTGACTCCAGTGTGACCCAGCTGGAAACAAGCACTACACCTAGTTCAGTAAATCAAAGTGTGCTCAAGAGTGCTGCCAGGCACTGCTTCTAGATCATGGACGCTGTTCATGGAGGAGGAGGAGACTCCCCAGATGCCTCCAGCCCCAGCCAGGTATCACTCTCCCACGCTTCTCCAGCCCATCTTGGCATCTGGTGCTGCAGGGATCCAGTGGGCAGGTTGCATAACAGCCACCCTGTTTTGGAGGCTGAGAGTGCCAGCTTTCTGGCTTGTTTCATGTCAGTAGAGGTTAGTGCCCCACTGTATTCCTGAGCATGCTTAATTTGCTAGCATAACTTTGGCCAAAGTCAGCTCTGAACCAGAACTCATGTAGCTGTACTTAGCCAGTGCCTGAGCCCAAGCTAATAAAACCTGCTGAGGGGCAGGATATATTAGCTTGGGTTCAGTGCTGTGCTAACATGGCTATATGGCTTCCAGATGGCGCAGAACTTAGGTAGAGCTATTGCCTGCCAAAGTCTGTATATGTATATAAAATATATGCATGCATATATGTATATATGCATATATCCTAAATGCCCCTACTATAAAGACAGTGATCAAGGTACTATCACTTCTGATACTTTGTTTTGAAAACATGAGCTCCACCAAGAGACTTAAGTGAAAGAACTCAACAGCTCTGGAGTACCTGAGGGCTACCTTGTTCTTGTAAGTTAGATGCCAGTTTGCCTGGGCGTGACCTCAGAAGGAAAATTATAACAGTGCTGTGAAGGTGAGGGAAAGGCTGGTATGAAAGGTTACAGCCTCACTACCATCTAACTGAAAAAAAATAAGGTGCTGCTGCAGAATGCTATGGGTCAAAAGCAAGTCAGTCATCTGCGACATATACTCTAAAGGAGATGGTGGGTGTGATGCCACTCTGAAAGGTTAATAGGAGAAAGGGATCTTGAAAGTTCTAGGTTGAGAGAAAGACAGGGCAAAAAAAGAGATAAGAGTGTGTCTCTTAGTGCCTATCCACCATCACTTTGCCATTCCCTCTTGCAGCATATAGGAATGGTGCTAAATCACCTTCCAGGGGACATGTGCAGAAGTGACCCCAAAGATGATGGACAGAGAACTGGCTTTTTCCCGGCTTCACTTGGTTCAGAAAACCCATTTCTTTCAAGTTTCCCTTTGCGCTGAAGGGGAAAAAAGACACCTGAGTTGGAGTCAAGTGACAGAGGATTTCTGCCTCAGAAGGATTTCTACTTCAAACAGCAAGAAAACTCAAGGAAAACCTGCCTGAGGACTATGTGGCAATAGAAATCACGTTAATCCTCTTGGCCTTGTCAAAGTTGCCATCAGTTTCTTCCCCTGGGATGACAGGCAGAAGGAAAATAACTCACAGTCACAATGATCCAGGAAAAGACTGGAGGCTACCCAGGATATGGCATTGAGGTCTGTGTCTTGGATATCTGCCTTATTCTGTGCACCATCAGTTTTAGACATTTTCTCTCTCCCATTTTGACTAGAAAAAACAGGCTCTCTTCAGCATGAACAACATAAACAGCCAAAGGAACACTCTTGCAGCTTTCGATACACCTCCAGTTAAAATGATGTGCAAACTGTTGCTAGCTTCCAATTATAAAAATGTTAAGTGTTAATACAAAGGTGCTGATTCACTGGAACATGTTTTAAGTAAGTCTTACAAGACATATGGTGCACATACAGGAAAAGTGTCACATGGAGCTTTTCAAATTGTTTCTGCATCTGCACTGGTTTTATGCTGCAGTCCATCTAACACCCTTACTTCCATCAGTGTGAAAATGATCACCTCTCATTTTAAACACCATCAAGAGGTCTGGTGCCAAAAGAAGGGAATCAGCCAAAGGGGGATGCAGCAGAATGTTGAGGAGCCATTAAAAAAGAGAATCAAAAAAACTTGATCCTTAATTTACCACAGCCCCAGGGAAACAGTGCATTATATGCTGACAACTTCCATATGTGTCATGCAAACCTTATTCTTACTATTCAAAATCAAATGTCCTTAAGAGAAAAAGTCTACATTTCACGCTAAAAAGATGTGTATGATACCAAATACTGTCTTAAAGAAAAAAAAGAAAGCACATTCCAGTGTCATGTGACCTTCTGTACTTTTTCAGCATTTTCAAAGGGAAGAAAATATGAATTATAGCAACCAGAACTTCTTCCAGACTTGTTTTTATCAAACTATTATATTAAATAGTTACAAAATTGTTTTTATTCCTCATGTAGACATCATTATTATTTATGTGTCATCTTACGGAAAATAAAATTCCCATCTTCGGGGAAATAAAATTTCTTCACCAAAGAAATATATCTACACAACTAACTGCCTATAAACTCACTGAAGCATAGCTATAAAAAAGATTACTAATAATGCTAATGGTAACAACATAGTGGCACCCCAGAGACTCAATAATTACCGGTGCCCCATTTTAAAGCTGCTATATGAATCATTTTTTTAAAAAAAATCCTGTGCACCTACAGACTTTATTTTCCAGGAGCCCAAAGCAGCATCTGAATACCTCAAATGTGAACCCTCTGACTTAACAGAATCCTCTTTTGTTGCAGTAGATTTGGATGGATCTTATTATAGAAGTCCCATTGGGTCCTGGGGCAAAACAAGTCCTGTAGTCCACACAACTCAATGGTCAGCTGAAGGCATGAAGAAATGTGCTTCTGAGCTGCACAGCCTAAAGTTCACTTAAGCCAGTGGAGGGTTTTTCAATTGATCTGAATTAATTCCTGACCTTTCAGAGAAAAAATGATTGGAGGAAAGGTGGGTGGAGTTCTCTGTGTTATGAACAGGACCCACTACATACTGAGTCATGTATAAAACTTCATGTTCTATCTGTACACAAACATGTCATTCAACTGCTGGTGTTTCTAATAGCTTCCAGAAGAAACAGCAACCCAATAAAAATAATCAAAGCCTTAACAGCAAAATTGTAAGAGCATGAAAGGATGATTTTCCTTATAGAAAGCCAAAGTGACAACAGCACAGCTCTTCACTATAGTTTTGAAAACTCTAGTCCCTAAAATGGCACTCTTATGAATAAACTGAAAAGGGAATAGAAACTGGGAAAAGAAGGAAATTCCCTCCTCACTAGAGCAACTACCTAGAGAAATTCAAATAAGCACAGTGCAGAAGGTAAAGCTGTCTGTGGCTTTAGAATTTATGGAAGAAAATTATCTATCACCTTCCTGATCTTGGGAATAACACAGGGGAAATTTTTACATAAAGCAGCTCATTTACAATTCCTTCAGTGTGTTAATCCAAAGGTTTCCTTTTACCCATACAAACTTTCCTGATGTTTACTGAACCAATATAATCTCAAGGCTAGAACCAACAAATTGCTCTATTTCGAGTTCCAAGGTTCTTAATGAATGCCTTTCATGGCTATTTAATTTTCGAGAATTCATCTATTTGAAACTCCTGGAAAAAAAGGCAGGGATGGAGTTTGTGCTGGAGCCAGAAAACTGGGTAGATGCCAGCCCACCTAATTTGGACGCCAGACGGAGGTGTCACCGCCCCACAACTGCGAGGGCTGAAGCCCAATGCAGCACTGCGACAACTGGAGTGGTTCCTCCGCAGCCTGCACTCAAGTGAGGGACCACTGATGGGCATAGCAATAATGTGCTCCACTCCATACCAATGTCTTCCTTTTGCCTGACTCTACAGGGATGACAAAGGTGATATTAGGTCCGCCCAGGCTGAAGTCAACCAACTCCTTTTCTTAGTAGGATGTCTCTCAAAGGCCATGATGATCTTTATATAACTCCCCAGCCCTTGCTGAAAAGGCCCAAACAGCTTTTTTCACAGTCTGGTGGGGCCCAAGGGGGAATTCCGATCAAAAAAAAAAGAGAAAACATAGCCAGAACACAGCAAGTAAAAAATATATATATACATATATATATATACATATATCCTTACATTAGGATTTCTCCTGCTACTCATTAGCATAATGTCAGCTGAGGTTTGGATTAACTGGCATCATTGATGCCCCAACCTTTGATATAAAAAACTTTTTGACCAGAAAAAAAATAAATCTAAGAGTTTGCTTGTAAAGTGGTGTAGATTAAGTGAACCATCCCAGAGAAAATAGCCTGTTTATACTCTCTTTATTAGTTTCTAAAGAAGTTTAAGTAACAGACAATTCTTCTAAAAATATTATTTTGCATCAAGATGCATTTTCACTTTTTTTTTTTAATGGATAGGATAACTGTGAACACTGCAATACTCTAGTCATTCTAACCAAATAAATAAATTTTATTTTAACGTTCTTCCACCAGTGACTGAATACATACATTCAGGAAACTCAAACAGATCTGTGGGATTTTTGTTTTATACAGTTTCTAAAGATGCTTCTGAAATGGAGCATAAAGAATCCTCAGGACTGCTCAGAAACTATAATCCAGCACTGATGCTGGAGAAAAGTTAAGAATGGTATAATGTGGGAAATATTTTCTATCTTTTGAAAAAACAATTAAATTTTAAACCTTTTTATCTTGTAGTGAGTCAAAAAATTGAAATCTTGAAAATTTTCATTAGCTGAAAATTGGAAAGAAAACTATGAAATGAATAAAATTTATAGTTTATTTATTTATTTATTTGGTTAGATTTTTTATATAAGAGCTTTTACCCCAAACTTGATTTAATTTAACAAGAATCAATTTAGTTTTACAATTACAATATTCTACAGATTTGAGAATATTAAAAGATATGCTGGCTATGTCTACAGCAGGATAAAACTGTCTTCTCTTCTGTGCTCTCAGAGAATTTTCACCCCTTGGAGTTAAAATGCACAGAATAGAAAAGGTTCACTGAAACAGACCACAAGAGCATGTACAGAGTTACGATCTATAGTTGTCTTACCATCCCCAGTTTCAGCGCAGAGTTGCAAGCCCAGATTGTTCTGCGGATTAATCACCCAGTGATTGCTGGTCGCAGTAATGTCAAATACAAACCAGCCCACATCAGAAGCCTGAGCTTTTCTTGTGTCTAGCAGGAACAAGTCTGCATCCCTAAGTTAAGGAAAATAGAGAATTAGGGCATTCAAATATCATTTTTTGTCCCTAATTTTCTTGCTGACAATAACATCCTTAAATCCAGATGAATAATCCTTTGACATACCTTCATCACGATACAGTACAGCATATGCTATACCTAATATAATTGTTAAGTATAGTACAGGTATTTCTCCTTAGTGGCCTTTCTGAAATGGGTCTAAGCAAATAAAAACTATGGTTCTGGGAAATCTGAAAAATCTAGCTTCCTGATGTGCATACACAAAATGAAAAATCAAGATTGTTCATCAAAGACTTGTCTTTCAACACTAGAATGTCTCAGGAAGATTAACTTTTATAAACCGTACAGTGAAAAAGATAAAAAAGTCAAAATCACATTCCAATTTCAACCAAAATTGAAAGGCAAAGCATCGCTAAAAAAATCTATTACTAATAACCTATAACAGCATCTGTATCACATGACAAAACATGAACATATGACTATTTAGGTAGTTTCATTAGTACTTCTGTTTAGAAAATAAGTCCATATAGCAAAGCAGAAATTATATATCTATTCAATGACATACATTTTAACCCTCAGTTTCCCGGTATATTCTGAAATTTGTTCCCATGAAACTCTCCAGTAGTTCAGAAGGAATACTCAAGGAGTTAGCATAATTATGGTACTAAATGTGCCATATGGATTATTTCTTTATTCTGTTTTCCTGTATCTCCTGACACAATTAGCTTCAGAAACACATCTATATTACAAATAATGTCCTTCAATGACCAAACTAAAAACAAGATATTTAACTCTCATGGTCATTTTACCCTCCTCCAACAAGGCATTATTAAAAATTGCTTTCACCTTTTAGCCTTCTTAAATTAAATCTATAGCTACAGAAAATAATTTCTTTTCTGCTGTAATCAAAACATTAGTACACCAGTAAAGGCAGACTTGGCTTATACAAACCTTGGAATTGTACCATTACCTTACACACAGCATGAACATATACTTAAGGAGTTAAGACATGTAATATATGTCTGTATAATAAATGAAGTTAAAATTATGGTGGTCCTGTCATTGCAATCTAATGCTGCTTAATCATAGTGTTCTGACCGGTAATTACTTATTAACTACTTTAAATGCACCTAAAAGTTCTTAAATGGAAAAAAATATCCTTGTGTAGCTGTGATTGATCAACTCTCAAAACTAAGTACAAAAGAACTGAGAGAACTTTTTCGTTTACTTAAGTGTGAGAAATATCTGAAACATCAGATTAAAGAGGAGAGCAATGATAAAGAAATCATACTATATAGGTTTTTTTTCTTTTTCCATGAAAATTGGAAGAGCTGTCTTTCAATTTTCCTTTTTCTTCTTCTGTTGAACTGGGATCTTACAACTGCTATCCTAGCAGGACTGTGTTAATGACCACACAAGGAGAAAACAAACCTTCTCCCTCCGGAGCTAACATGAAAAACACTCCTACAATTCTAACAAGCCTGACCTGCTATGCTAGCACTGACAAATTAACAACGTACCACAAGCTCATAAATGGTACTCTCTGGAGTCTTAAATGCCATTTTTTTCTCTAAAAAGCAGTTTTAGCAGAACTTTAAAATGGAAAGTTTTTCTTCTGAATGAGACAGTTTTCAAGAGAGCGATTTGTTAATATTGCTTGTATCATTCAGAAAATTTAAAGAAAACTTATATAATTGTTTGGAATATAAACTTTGCAATATTGCAATGCTATAACTTCATATTTTACTTTCTGTGAGAATACATAAGTATTTGCTATATGGTTTCATTCAGCTCTACACTGAGCTTTGACTGAATGAAATATCCACAGAAGAACTGTGCTTCTTATGCCAAAAGAAGAGGGCACTACCAATGCCCAATGGATACAGTCCTGAAATTCTTATAAAGCACAAATTTCTCCCCAGAAACCTTCCCCAATGTGAATTTATCATTCTCTGCTGCAGCAGAAACAATGGATACACAGACTCAAATGACGAGTTTAGTCTCAACTATTACCATTACTAATGAATCACATCATACTAAATAAGAAACAGAAAACTAGGACTGATTCTCAAGAACAGGCAATAGAATAGGAAATTAAGTCTCTAAATGAATGCTAATGATTTAAAACATGTAATGTACTACATAAATTGAAAATATCTGTCAGGGAAAAAAAAAAGCTTTTTTTTTCGTAATTCATTATAAACATAGGGTGAAAACCTGGCCCCTAACAGTTAACCGATCGCTCTGGTATCACTATTCCACCATAAATAGTGTCATTTGCTAAAATCGATCAACATATTTTATGACATTTTTAATTTCAAAATACTCCTTCATTTTGAGAAAAGCAAAATCTCTCACACTTAAAATGAAAAACAGCTGCAAATTTTGGCTCTAATTTTTTTAAATTTTCTATTTAAAAAATAGGCCACAACACATAATAAAAAAGTAAAGCATTATGTCATAAATAGCCTGAAATACAATAGTGAACACGTTCAGGCAGAATGCAGCTGATTTGCTTTCCTTTAATGGGCTTGTTTAAGCTTAGTGACCTCAGGCTGGTCTGAAAGGGCCAGTTGTCTACAACAGAAATGCTACCATGGTCAAGAATTTCAGCAGAGTCTATGGGGTGAATGTCTAAGGAGCTCCATATCTCCTGGATCACTTAAGAAAATAAAGATGAAACAAATCACCTATTGTTCCTTGAAACCTAGCAAAGATTTAGACCAGAAAAAAATTGTCATTACTATGCAATAGGCCATCCCCATTATGAGGATTCCCTAATGTGGGAAGAATACTTGCGGCTTTAGATAAATTAGTGGTTAGTTGCCACCAGATCTTGAACAAGCATTTGGCCTGTAGGAGTACATTACTTTTGTCATGAGAAAACATCATTGTACATTGGCAGGGCTGTATAGGAAAGTTTGCCTTGCCATTGGCTGTATATTACACATTTCTGTGTAATAATAATATAATAATAGAATAAAGAGAATAGAATAGAATATGCTCTGAGGAATTCATCCTAGAATAAATAGAAAACTTCAATCTGAAACACTGTCCTTTCTGCAAACTCCAAACAAATGTACGCACTTAAGAGGCCATACTGCTGCAGAGATAGAAAAATATAAAATATAAAGTAATCCTTAGTCTGCAACTCAAAATCCATAACCCATGAACAGTACAAGCATACAGAACAAGGTCTACAAGCATAGCAGAACCACATGCCAGATTGCAGAAGTCTAGCAGACACCCAAAATCCCAGCTTTAAGCCTGAAAGCAGCGCTGAATGGAGCGGTTTTGCTGTAGCAACACGCTAGCAGGGAGTGGGGAGCATCTGCAGCTTCTGAGAAATTTCATCTCAAATCTTATGTATATAAGTAGGGCAAACCTGAGGCAGCAAGTCAAGAACAATGCTAATGAGGTCTGAGCTCCAAAGCGAAAGCTGTAATATTATTTCCAATATCAATGTTAAGATATTCTCGGGAGCTCATATGTCTGGAGGCATCAAGAAGCAGCTGGGAAACCAGCAAAATGTTGCTTGTTTTAAATATGGGAGAAGATCTTGTGGTCTTCTCCCATCTCATCTCTCTGAGACATTTGTTTCTACATGCTCCACATATAAGGAGAGACTGGCACGATCACCAATAGCAAGTAAACACTTGACCATTAGAGTAGGAAGTCTGAAGTTTCCTCAGGCATCCTGGTAAAGAACAAATGGATGAAACTATACTGTTGAATATGCCCCTTTCCAGCATCAACTGGGGGCTTTTATATTTATAAATGGAAATTAGTGTGTTTTGCTGATGGGACATTGAAAGAAATCAGTAGAATTCTTCACTAGTTCACCATCACCAATTGCATAGAGGCAACTGTCAGTTTAACATGCCAGATACTATTAAGGTGTGACCCTGTTTCCGAGTAGCAAGTACTTCGCCTTCTTGTTATCTATCTAGAAAATAGATAACACTTACTGCGGAAAAAAAGTGCTAAATGAATCAGAAAACTAACCTTACCAATTAATTCCTTAAAAAAAAAAAGCCTTCTGAGTTTACAGAATTTATATCACCTTAACCTTGACGTGTGCCCTTTAAGTAGACGCATTCTCTTCCTTCCTGTTCTTTAGAATCATAGAATCATTATGGTTGGAAAAGACCGTCAAGATCATTGACTCTAACTATAAGACCTTCAATACTCTGCCTGCTAAACCACACCCCTAAGTGCCTCATCTACACTCTTCTTGAACACTGCCATGGGTGGTGGTCTCCACCACTTCCCTGGGCAGCCGGTTCCTTTTTACTCTTTCCGTGCAGATTTTTTTCCTAACATCCAACCTGAGCCTCCCCTGGCACAACTTGAGGCCATTTCCTCTTGTCCTATCAGTAGTTATTCTAAAGAAGAGATTGACCCCTGCCTCACTACAACATCCCTTCTTCCAAGAAGTTTATTTTAGGATCTACTTCAACACCATTTCTGCAAGCCACACACAGAGGAAGCAATTTCTGCACTGTGAACCTCAGGAAGCAGAAGGTATTCTGGAAGGATAAGTTCCTTCCCTCTTGTTGTTGGTTCTGGTCCACTTGAGATAAAATACCTTGGTATAAAATACCAATGTTTATTGGGCCAGAAAGAAAAATGCCATAGCAATTTTATATGCCTATATGCTCAGGTTCTCTCCTGAAATATAAAAGCTCAAGCCGATGTGAGAAGGAAGGGGATTTAAACTCTGGCCTGGAGGCTCCTGGTGATTGAGGGCAAGTTTAGGCTACCATTTTCTTTGCTTTGGTTAAACATGCCCAGAATGGAAATGTGTTAACTGCTCCAGCATGAGGGAGAGTTTTCATTTGTCTCAAAACTATTTTTTAACTTTGTTGAGAAAAGACATACAGCAATTGTATTTCAAAATGTTTAACAATCCAGCCACAAAACCAAAAATTTTGAAGTATATACCTTTTTTTTTTTTTTTCCAGAAGTACCTTGGTATTGCTAGCAGTTTTTAGTGATAGTTTCAGGTTTGGAGGCCTAATATGGTCATTTACTCAGATTTTGCAGTCTTGGAAATATATAACACATAGAGTGTTCTTCAAACTTAAAACTAGAGATTTGTTCATGTGCAATGTCTTACTTGCTTTAATGTTCAGTTTTGGTAAGTTTTAGTGTCAAATGTGCATTTATCAACTGAATGTTAGTGTGTGACTTGATCTGTTTAATTACATTTTATAGAATATTAAAACACATACGCACAAAAACAATGCTCCTTCAAAAGTAAACAAAACTGAATAATTTATCTGCCTTTAAGGAGCAAAACGAATCTTGGCTCATAGTACCTCTGTGTCAGCAAATGGAGCTTTTCCCCGTTCCAGCCCCAAACTGTGGATGGTATTCTGCTATGCTCTGAGAAACTCATCCTTGCCCCTCTTTGCATGCAGCAATAGAGAGCCGTCTTGCCAGATCATTTGGTGAGATTTAATATACAACTCTCCATAACAGCAAAACAAATTGCACTGAAGATATGTTTTATTCTCATTCGGAATTTGTTGTTGCCTGGGAATTAGCACCACACAAGCTATGCTGACAGCAATGATGTCTTGCAGAATCCACAAATCAGTTATCTCTCCAATTAAGACAGAAACATAAGACATTATTCAAAACCTAACACATGCACACAAATAAGGTACCTGTTTGGGTATTCCTTGATGATTTGATATATGCTAATCTGAATAGTTTCATTCCCAAATCTGCTGTTGCTCCGATCTTTATAAATTCGGAATTCAGCTGCAGTCACTGCTTCTCCATGAGGGATTTGGGTAAGGTCAAATCGAAATTCCTTGTAGTGCCTTCTCTGATGAGAAAAGTCCTTGTCTCTTTCAACTGTTCGAAAAAGAGTTGAATTTAAGTGAGAGAGGTGGAATGAATGCACATTTCCTATGATTAATGGAGCATTCCCTGGGCTTCGAAGTAAACAAACAGAACAATACAAAACTGTGCAAATCATAAAACCACAAATCCAGACATACTTCCAGTTAAAGGAAATTCCACAAGCCAAGTGTCTTCAGTTCAAAAGGAAAAACCCTTAGTGGCTTTTATACAAATTCCAGAAGTCAGAGTGGAAAGAATATCAAAAAAAAGCTGAAAGAGGGCATGTTGTTAAAGTAGCCAGAAATATGGGCAAACTAAAACCTGTGAAAGGATTTAGGACTTGAGTTCAGTCATAAGTGCAGCAGCAGTAATGTCAGGCACATCGCTGAATTTGGAAAACCCTGCTGCAGGAATAAGTGGGCAGAGAGGAGGACAGCTGATCGCTTCCACTCCACGTAACAAATTCAGAAGAGATGCTAAAGTGCAGTACAGCTCCCACTCATTTAAGAAGCAGCTGCATGATATAAATTAGCACACTGTGAAGTGATAGCATGAGGGTCTTGATGGCAGCAGCGAGAGGAAGGGATGTTGAGGAGGGCTGCATGGCTCTGGAGCCAGGTTACTGGGGAAGGTTGCTCCAATATGCTGCAGTGCAGATGTTGCCACCATTTCCCAAAGGAAAGCCAGTGTCTCTCTGCTTACTCTGGGTTGCACAGGATTGTAAAGAAGAGACAGACTTGTAGGGATTTGGGGTAATGCACCCAATGCGGATGCAGAATTAGGAGTGACTTTCCTAACAGAATCAGTGTTTTAACGTAACAAGCAAAATTACAGGCCATGATACTGACTAGAGACCAATTTATGGGATTAATATTCCAGAATTTGCAAGTTAGAGTACAGCACGTTTTTGGGCTCTGAGCAAGGTAGTTCTCTATGTCCCGCGGCTGCTTAGGAACTCTTCCATCAGCCTCAGAATACAGGTGTTTTGGTTCACCAAGGATGGTCAAAGTCTAAAGCATCCATACATAGGATTCAGTTTAGATAACAAGCTAAACATACATTTTAGCTGGACTGCATCCAGCTCCACCAAACACCCCCTTAAACCCTTTCATCTGCTCGGCTTAAGTACTGATAAACCACAGATATGGGAGAGAAACAGTGTTAGGTCTGAAAAAGCACATACCTGAATTAAAATATAAATACATAAATTCTGTAAATAATAAATATTACAATAAAGCTATATTTAGACTTTTATGCACATACCTGCATGTACATCCACACATATTTTAAACTGGTACAAAATACAAACATGAATACAACATAATATGTGCTTGTACATGTCTGCGTGTATTAATATAATACATATGAAGGATCACAAAAACAACTACATTTTGGAAAGGCCATAAAACATTATGAAAGCATGGAATCCAGAGCTATAGCTGCAAAAGTATTTTCATTCTCAGAGACGTAAATAAGATACCTTATATCTAGTCCTCTAGGAATTGTAGAGTTCTATACACTCCTTGTCATGCTTTCAAAAATACAATCCATCGTTGCTGACATTATCATAATTCTTTTAAAATGTGCAAATTCATGTTGCCATAAGAACCACAGAAAATAAAATGTATAGGCTATAAGAATACTGTCTTTACTGCAGTGAAAAGGAACTTTCTCTACAAAAGGAAAATTGTATGCTAAATGTGAGACTTCCTTGGCTCAAATGCATATTTAGCCTCCAGGAGTTTGCCATCTTAAACTATGTAGAAAAAAATAAAGCAGGGAAGAGGCAGAAGCATGTAAACTGGGTGTTCTGCATCTGAAGATGAATGGGCTGCTACTGAAGAGAAACAGGATACTATCTATTTAGCAGCTCCATTGCTAGGTTTTAAATTGGGAGATAGTTACGGAGATCAAACTTGAGGTTTGGGACTTATTTGCATTTTTTTTTTTTTAATTCATGTAAAGATTTTAATTTCTTAGAGAACCTGGCAAGGATTACCAAGGATACCTGGCGAATGAAGTGCACTGGTCAGCATTTTTTTTTTTCTGGAATAAAGGTCTAATTTCAAGTTCCAACAATAATCTTCAAATGTAAAATATCTTAAAAGTAGAATTAAATAGCAATCACTCCTGAGAGTCTTTGGTTAATATTTATTCAATAACTATTTTCTAGCATTTATGGGTACTGTACAATATGTACTGTACCATATGAGCAAGCACTAGAGAATTAGACATTAAGGTTTTAAATACCAGTACTTGTGTGTTGTTTTGCTTTTATTTGGGTTGGAGGTTTTCTTTAGGCTAATTTCTTATAAATACGCTTGAAAGAATAATACTAGTTAAGAAAGAGAAATTTTCTCCATATATGTTAAGAGTTTGGACATAAAACTGCAGCAATATGCTAACACTGATAGTGTTCTTTCAAGACCACTGAAAGAGTACTGATAGCAATTTCCTGATGAGTGCAAAATAAATTAATACAATTAATGCAGATATTGCTTATCTATGTTCCAATGTAGGCCTAAACTCGCTAGGACAGAATTTATGGGTAGGTTATGATTTTAGAGTAATAACAGACTCTTCAAATGAAAGGCTGAACAAGCTGTCAGTCCAAACTGTGAAAAACCCTGAGTCCAAGGCAGTCCCCATTCCCACAATGAAGCCAGAAGGTCAAACTATAAATGTCTGTAGGCCAATGTACAAAACCTAAAAACAAATCTGGACAGGCTAAAGTTTTGTATTATATGGTAGACTGCCAATAAACAAACAAATAAATAAATAAATAAATAAAGTTGCAATATTGTCTAATGACTAGAATGACAGGTTTTAAGTCATAAAAAAAACAAAGAGAAATATCATTTAATGAAATTAAATATTTAAATACTGAGGATAACACATAAATCTAGCTCACACATTAGTCAGAGATGAATCACTTCCCTGTCAGTGGAAACCCTGAGTATTTAGTCAGGTTATCTCTCAGATCCTTTGTTATGTTGAAATGGCACAAACTGCTGTGAGGTGCTATGCCTCAAATATCTTTATTTCATGTGCATGAGCTTTTCAACAGTGACAGCCTATAAAACGTAGATTACGTTTTTTAATGACATTCATTTTATTTTTCTGTATTGTTCTCATGTCATCCCAACATTATTCTTTTCATCAGCCAAAATGTATCTATTTCTGGTTTTGTTCACACTATCTAGAAAACAGTTGACTAGAAAACTGAGGACCTTCAGAGGAATATAATTTTTCTAATTAAAAATATCCTAGTCTATCAGTGTCAATAAAATATCAGGGCTGATTACATGAAAGATCATTTGCTCTCATTGACCAGGATTCTTAACATCAACTTAAAAATACCACCTGAAGTTAGTATATTCAGCACTCTGGTTACATCAGGCAAAACATAGCTTAGGGAAACATCACAAATATTCGCTTGCGTAAAATGACAAAGAATTGTTTTCATACCCATTTCAACAGTGAAATATTCATGCATTTATGCAAAGCACATTTATAAGAAGAGAGAAAAATTTACATCACAGAGATACATTAGAAAAAGGGTCATCACTGATATCAAGAGAAAATATTTGCAAAGGTGAATCTGAGAACTGCACAAATTTTCATTAATAAAAAGTCTGATCTTCTGGAAGTAAAAAAAAAAAACACTCATATGGATGGGCAGTGTAATAAGCAATTAACATGTTATGGATTCAGCTATAAATGTCTGACTGTCAGTAGAGCTTAAAATTATAATGTAAGAAGTGTTAGCAACAACTTTATGACTACTGCTCTTTCATTAGCAACTAGCCATGTGCTTCACCTTTGACCAACCAAAGAGGCTGGTATGTTGTGACCTAGTGGAAAGTGAAAGCTGCTTTATCAAACTAAGGACCAAATCAAAGCTATGTTGTAGCATGCTGATTTTGCAGTGCAAGATCCTGAGATCCTGATTGAACGCGCATAGTGAAGCTTCACTAACACACTTAATGTCACTGCTTAACTACTAAATATACATATCAAGACAAAAACAAGGGTCTTGCAGACCATGTGACTGTCAGGGGCCATTTACACTAATCTCACCGAATTTCACTGTTTGACTCTGAATTCTTTGCATAAGCACTAAGTAAACCAGGCAGTTTTAATCACTTGAAGGTGATAAAGGTTGCAGTAAGCTGATACACTACAAACAACACTCGTTTACATCTTGAATATAATGAAATGATAGTTTATCTACAGTGAACACTTGTGATTATCTGACAAAAACAGGTCAAAGGTTCCAGGCATTTTCTCCTGAAATTACTCAGTGCTGCCTCTAATGACTGATAATTGAAAGCAGAGGCTGGAAATATCACATGTGGTAGGTGACCGATAAGCAACAGATTAATGTAAGGACTTTGTTGCAGGACACTAAAAGGTCAGAGGCCCTAGGAATTAGCTATTATGCTACTGTGAAAGGACAGACATCAAATAGCTATTTACTTTATTCTTGTTCTTCTCTCCAAAATTCAGATTCTAGAGACCCATTCTCTCCTCCATGGTAGACTATTTAAAGAGGTAACACATTTAAAATAAGACAATAGGGTGAGTAGTTATCATAAAGGCTGTGATACTAGAGGTGAGAGAAAGCTTAAAAAAAAGCTTTGCTGGATGAAAATACCTTAATGAAATGCATCTGAGAAACATTAAGAAACACATTAGGCTGAACACCATTGACACTCTGTGGAGCAAATAGCTAAGGAGACCACATAACAAAAAGCATTTTTAAAGTTTTGTAATTTTCTAAAGACAGAAACACAGAAGAAAACAAACCTGTATTAACTTTATAAATTTAAGGAAAGCTTGGTTCAACAAGTGCATCTTTTATTTTTGTTCTCTAGAAGCCTTAGAAAACACCAAACCTGTTTAAAAGCCCATTGAAGTAAATGGTAGTCTTTTCATTTTGCCAATGGCCTTTGAGTATGGACTACAGTTCTTCTGAAGGAGCCTTTAAGTACTTTTTTAAGCACAACTATTGTAAAAAAAAATTACAGAAATGATTGTTACAAAAAAAGAAATTTGTCTGCTCTATGGAATTGAAAGAGTGCTTATCTGGATGCTGAAAGTCTATTTCAAGTTAGACACTGGGATTCATAAAAATTGTACAAGACATTATCTGTCTGATAAAGTCAATAGAGAGACACTTCTGTTGGCTAAGGATCATCTGTCTAGAGACAGCCAGTAAGAAGAACAGACAAATATATCTGCATTTCCTCTCAAGTCAGCTGGAATCCCAGAGACCATGAATGGGAGATACGCCTTCCTCAGCCAAAGGGCATTTCAGTCAGTATCAGCTACTTTCTATGGCTATATCCCAAGTGCCAGGATATTGAATAGTGCTGTGCTACTCCACAGCATAAATAAAAGAGCTGGGGTCAAAATAAGAATAAGACAAATTTTGGTTCCCACATCTGGCTTTTTATTCATCTTGTATTAGGCATCTACTGAATAATCAATATTCAGCTGAGTGTCCCAAACTTCAGAGTTGTATGCTAACTTACTAATTCAGCTTCTGGTACTAAGTCTTCTGCATTGCTTTTTCTTCTGCAAGTTTTTCTGCATTGAGACCTATTGAGACCCCCAGAGCAGGTTACAACAGTAGTCAGTTGTAAAGGAAAATGGATGATATAGACTTTATATCCCTCTCCTTTCTCTCCCCACATCTGTCCCCAGGCTGTGAAGGAAGCTAAAGCCCCATCTCCCTTTCCTCTGTGTGGCTTTAGACCATGAAAGGTGTTCAGGGAGATGGCATCATTACCATCTCATTTCTGCTTCAGGAAAAGATGTTATGTAGGATTCTGCAATGTCATAAGCATGTTCAGAATGCTTATGAAATTAGATATTTGGGGAACTTATCTCTAATCAAAATAGATCACTGAATATTGAAGACTCAAATTCAAGCATATTAGGAACCCTTAGGTGAAAAAGATTGGCATTGGTTGAAAGTGGGGGGCCCACAATTAGCTGTCTTCCCAAATTATATCTTATTCAGACCATCTTAAACTTCAAACTTTGTTATAATCCTTGTTATAATCTTACTCCAAATTCTGACCCTCTCCAACGGAGGCAAAACTATTTCTGTAGTTAATGAGAGCTTGATTAAGGAAGGAGAATCTCCAGAAACCTTACCTTTTTCATTGCAACATTTCAGTTTCTTAAAAACTTCACTATTGCAGTACTGTACATTTGAGCTGTTCTGCATTAATATTTGTATTAAAATAATTATGGATCTACAAATGCAGTTCTGAAAGACTGACGTAAATAGCTTTTACATTTTTATTTTTATTAAAACACAAAGCATGGTGGCTCACATTTTGAAGCAAGTTATGCTACTGTAAGTTCAGAGTTATTTCACTAAAGTCTTAAAGTCTTTTTTTCAGTCGGTTACTGACATCGATGAGCAATATTTGGCTATTCTGTTCAACTAAATTAGGGACAGCTTTAAAATTGGTGAAATACTATGCAGTTACTGTAAGTTTCAATACATGAAAAATCATCTCTGGTTTATAGAATACAGACTTAGTACAGACTATCCCCTCCATAATTACATAGAATTACTGAAATGTATGTTTCGCAAAGTTATTCGAGACAAGACAAAGTCAGTGAAAAAAAATACTGACTGCAACAGGATTGCAAGAGTGAATACGAAAACCACAATTAAAAATATAATAATATATAATCTGGACTTTTTTTCCCGAATTAGTTATCATTCTTTATCTTTCATAGACAAAAGATAATCCAATAACCCGTATTTTATAACAAACATAAGATGAACTCTCAAGGATCTTACCCAAGCACTTTATTTTTATATTGTTTAAGAAAGATCAGGAAAGTACCGGTCTATTATTAAAACTGTAGGACCTTAATATTGTTGTCATTGTTAATTAGATCTTCTTATCAGTTAACAAAATATACATTTGAAAACTAAAATTAGTTTGAAACACTAAACTGTCCATGAGATGGGTAGATTTTTGCTCATATTCAGTTTCATCAACAAAAAAAAATTTCACTTAAATAGACTAGGTTAGAACAAAGACTGCTATACTAGATAGCTGTGGGCTAATGAATTACCTAATCCTTACATCTCGTGATTGAAGCTATTAATTTTCATTTTCACTGCTCTCTGCCTAGTTTTGACATATTTGGTACATTTTTATCCTGTCTGTCATTAGTCTTCCTTTTTTTCAGGTATTTAATTTTGTTTTTCTCCAATCACAAATTGTCACAAAGAAAACTAACAATTATTCCCAGGTTTCTGACTGTGTGTGAAAGTCAGGATGTCAGATCAACACAACCTCAAGGTTAACAAATGACAGAAAAAACAAAATCCCTCTTGGGTTCAGCTGCAACTGAATAGGAACAAAAGTTATACCTCTGGGATCCAATGGTCAGAAAATAGGTGTAAGTTATAACTGTTTTGACACTGTAAAAGTATACAGATGGAACGTAACTTCTGAGAAGGGTGAAAGGGCATATATCATCACAGGGCAACTGACAGGGGAGTAAAAGCTAAACATTAAAGTACATTCTATCTTCCCACATCTTCTTAGTTCCTGCTCACATTAACCCTCTACTCACTCCCACTGAATGGTGGCAAGTTACTTTACCATTTACCACCTTGTCTAATAATCTCCATCCATTTCCCACAGTAGAATTTGTTTGAAAAGCTTCCATAGAAGTTGTTTCCACATATCCAGCTGGATATGCACTATTTTCTATTTACCTTATATTCATATTAGATTATTTTAATATTACCTGTGTTACACTCACTTCAGATTTATAAGTGTATGACACATTTCAATAAACTGCATTTGACTGAAGTATGGAAGCTGTTCCAGAATACATACAACAACGTATCTTTCAGAAGCCTGAGACTGAGTAGGCAATTACTATTATTATCCTGCTATATTTTCTTTTCCAAATGTTCCAAACATGGACCAAACATTCAATAAAATCAGTTCAGCTGTTACAACAATAGGGAAGAAAACCCTCTAGAACATCTCATTCAGAAATCAGAAAAATTCTTACAATATCCAATAATTTAAAAATTATTTTGATACACTGTATTTTATATAGAATATTATATAAACACATTTGCAAAAAATAACTGATCTAAGGCCATATTCCTTGTTGAAATGGCAGTATGGTTCCACTTAATTAGGAATTTGTGTGCACAAGTGTAAACCAGGCTAATTGTTGCATCAACCAAACCATCACCTTAAAAATTAAAAATACAGAGATACTGGGATTTAATCCTCCCTGTATTTTAGCCCTTCTTTTGAAGGTATTCACTATGCATCCTTGCTGTGGGCCAATAACCTACCACATCCCTGGGTGACCCTGAGCACTGGGGAAGGGAAGCGGAGCTGGGGCAGGAGCAAGGCAGGGGCAGGAGAGCAGGTCCCTCCCAGAGCCCAAGGAAGCAGGGCCAGGGCAGTGGGCAGTCATGGCGAGCATGGGCACTTCCAGGTGGCAGGTTTTAACAGCAGGCTGGGAGCTAGCTGTGATTTTAACAGCTTGTTATACTGATTCAAGCTCTCTCCTCTGCAGCTCTGGTAGTCTGGATCCTGATCAGAATTTATTTATCACAAGGAGAGGATATCTCACCCGTATCTAATCCCATACTAAGTGAGTCCCATCACTAGGAAGCAACAAACATTTGTATTTTTTCTCCTGTAAGGATGTTAAATCAAATCTTACCCAAGTTAACAAATGTTTTAATCCTTTTTCAGTGCAGAAACTCACTAACCAATAGCAAATTAGAAGTCCTCTGTGCCTTATATGCTACCAAAGGAAAAAAACAGTTTTTCCAAAAAATATTTGTGCCATGGAAGACCTCAGATTAGCTTTAAGCAACACAAAAATGAATGGTGATCCCACACAATAGACAAATTCCTGTTACTTTGGACAGACTGGGGGAGAGAGGCACAGGAGTGTCAAAATGCCATAAAGAAGATGGAAACAATTTCCGAAGTATAAAAAAGAAACACAACTCCTAGCACAGAAATGCATATCCAGCAATTGTCCTAACAAGATCATCACATCACTCAAAAAAAAAAAAAAAAAGAAAAAAAAAAGAAAAAAGAAATTAGTAAAGATTGATGGAAATTACTATGGCAAGAGCCCCCTTCTCTGTGGTGCTTGCATCAATCCTGTGTTTGCACTGTTGTTCCACCTGGAACTGCATTTCTCATGGGTACACAGATATAACATTTCATAGGAATATCCATTTAGTTCATGGACAAAATACTTATACACAGAATCCATGCTTCTTGTAGACACATCTCTCAATATAACAAATCTCTAAAACACTGCAGATGACTTCCTGAATGAAGCTCCACTGCTAATAACTAAATAACAGTGTCTCAGACAAAATTTGAGTGTCTTTTTCAGCAAAGGCTAAAGAGAAGCACTGAACGGTATGTGGCCAATAATAATGGACTTTAATTCACATGCAATTTTTTAAGGGTAATGCTGTGGGTATTTATTTTACAGTGTGTGATCAGCCTTTGCAGCTGTTTGCTCTAAACTTTTGTTTCTACTTGGGCTAGAAGTGACTATTGCCCAGCTCTTAGGTTTAGCCCTGTTTTTCTTTACAAAGCAGCTTAGAATCCCCTGTTGTCTGTCCTCAGAATAGAAAGTGTCAAAGTCTCCTCTTTAGGGGCTTTTCTCTCATTCACATTTTGACCATGTCCATGCAGACAAGTTTTCAGCTCATGTGTGTGCCCATTTCATTCATTGGAATCCCCTTCTGGTGGATCCCTTTTAGCTCAGGTCTTCCGTCTCCACACCACCTCCAGGCACATCCTAGCGAGCATAGCCTTAGTATTCACCCAGTTTACATGCGCACATGTAGAACACAACAGCAGGGAAACAAAAATGATGCAAATACATATATACTGCAAATATATCTTAATGACATCAATCCCTTCGTTCTGACACAGTGAATTGCAATGTGAATTCAATATTCTTCATAGTCACTCTGTAGCATAAAGTGAATTTGAATTTTTCATCTGAAAATTTCACACATTATATATATAATCCATCTCATCTACATGTGATTTCATTATGAGATTATCCAATGTACTAAACATTAATTCCATATTTTAGAAGAAATTAAGAAATATATATGCATGCACTCTTTAAAGAGTCAGGTGGTTAAATCTCAAGAACTATGAAATGGCATTCAAAAAGGAAAATACCAAGGAATTCAAGAAAAGAACATCATTCTGAAATGACATCCAATATCAGACTGCTTTGTTAAACATTACAATGTTTGGTCACAAACCACATACCTCTCAAAACTCTGAAAAATAGAACAGTCCTCTTTGAAAGTCATTATATTTGATTGTGTGATTTATGTTATGCTTAGTCAAAAACTGAAGAGGCCTCAAATATTATGATCTTTTTGTCACCTTAGTATGATAAGCAGGAAATTCTGCACTTATTTTTTATCATATATGTTTATAATCTATATCAACATGTAAAATATATAGCTATGTAAATGCTGTTGCGTATCATTTAAACTGTAGACTTAGTCTTTGCTACTTCAAAGACAGCATGGATTTCAAGCTCCTGCAACAATGTTAACTTCACAGCACTGTATCAGACTAGAGTCTTACAGCACATCGACAAGTACCTTACCTTTTTTATCTAGAATATTACTAACATTTTACAGTAACATCATAATTGTAGGTGTTTACTGCCACAGACCTACTTAATTCTCCATGTCACTTCATTCTCCAGTAATCTGTGCTTTGATAAAACAAAATTGAATCCTATGATTCTCATCTTGGGATAGATCATCACCCAGTATTCATCAGCACTGCTCTACTGACATCAAGGTACATGCCTTATTTACATAAGACAAGGAAATATATATATATACACACACATATATATACTTGTTTATATACAAAATAAAAACACAAGATCATAGAATCGTTAAAGTTGGTAGGGACCTCTAGAGGTCATCTAGTCCAACCCCGCTGCACACGCAGGGTCACCTAGAGCACGTGGCACGGGACTGCATCCAAGTGGGTTTTGAAGATCTCCAGAGAAGGAGGCTCCACAACCTCTCTTGGCAACCTGTTCCAGTGCTCTGTCATTCTCAATGTCAAGAAATTTTTCCTTAAGTTCCTGCGGAACTTTTGATGCTTCAGTTTGTGGTCATTTCCTTTAGTCCTATTGCGGACCACACCAGAAAAAAGGCCAACCACGTCTTCCTCAGTCTCTCCCTTAAGGTATTTATATATACTGATCAGGTGCCCTCTCAGCCTTCTCTTCCTCAGGCTGAACAGGGTCAGCTCTCTCAGTCTTTCCTCATAGGGCAGATGTTCCAGGCCCCTGATCATCCTCATAGCCCTGCACTGGACTCTCTCCAGCAGCTCCACATCCATCTTGTAGTGTGGGGCCCAGAACTGGACACAATACTCCAGATACGGCCTCATCAGGGCTGAGTAGAGGGACAGGATCACCTCCCTCGACCTGCTGGCTCTTCTTAATGCACCCCAGGATCCCATTGGCCTTCTTGGCCACGAGGGCACACTGCTGCCTCATGGTCAATTTGTCATGCACCATGACACCCAGGTCCCTCTTTACAGGGATTTGTTGCTATATACTCACCTCCCTTTAATTTATTGTTTCTATTCTTTTTTAAAAAACTTTTATGTTAGGAAATCAAGTTTAATCAAACTTTTTTTTTGTAAACTTCTTGCCAAGGGAACTGTGGAACCACAATAACAGAGAAAACATATATATCATCTTTAACGAGAAGAAAAGCAATATGGGCAACCCGAAGTGCTTCAAAAGGCACCAACTATATGAAAAACATAAAATTGGAGGTGTTTGAAGTTGCTTTCTAAGCCTTTAGGATGCCTTCTTTGAAGAACTACATTTGTTTATAGATGTTGATTTGTTTTTATTTTTATTTTTCTGCATCTACAGGGGATAAGTGCTGCTTTTTAATGAAAGCTCAGATGTTCTCATAAATCAACTCTTAGAAAATCTTATAGCAAATATTATGCCACTCTCAGTAAGCTCTTGAGAGCTGGCAAATCTAGGGAAGAAACATCAGGAACTCTGAAGTTTTCAAAAACCACAGAAAAAGGCTCATCTCTTATGTCATCATATGTGAACTTCAGTCCTTGCAAAGCTGTTTGTAGGCGTCTCACGCCTTCCTTGATGTCTTTAGAGAAAGCTCCAAGCTTTATTTCTGAGAGGTGTCCGTGACAGAACAAAGAAAATGGTATGATCTTATTTTCTGAATCACCAAGCATCATAAATGGAAGAGGAGGAGTTTAAGGACCTAATTTTGCAGTCAACTGAGCAAAGAACAGCTCTTTCTGAACTAACTAGGAGATTACTCAGCACCTCATACCACTGGATTCTGTTGCTGTTTCAGTGTTCAGCTCTTTGGAGCAGATCCATAAACTCTCCTCCTTATTTCAAAATGTTACGACAGGATGTAATTAAGTACAATTAACGAGGAGGTCAAACGGTCATCTGATAAACACTGATCCAAACAGTCAGCTTGGAAAGGTCGGGACTGCTCAAGCCGCATCGTATTGATGGGAAAGAATATTATGATTTAAGGGGGAAAAAATCTGAATGACTAAAACTGAAGAGATTTACATGCTTTCTATATTACATAGACAGACATGCTCACATGCTGATACGCATGCACACATGCTGCAGAGACACAGTTCTGTACATTGAGAACAAGGGCTCAACCAATCAATTGCATAGTATCTCTTAATTGCAACGGCACTCAAATTTACATTTTGGTGCTTGAATTCCAATATTTCTTTTTCTATTTCATTATTTTACTCAATTGTCTGCCTCAACATTAGTAAATAGCTTGTTTTCCAGTGTTAATAGAAGCCTTTTTAAAATAATGCTTGAGATCACTAGGAGAAAATGCAAAGTCCTACAAGGCTCTTGCAAACAAGCTTTTCTACAGAGCACACTGCCAGAGGAAGAAGAGACCACAAGGGAATAAAGCCATTCTAGTACTCTGCAAGGGCAAAGAAAACAGATACCCCTTGAGCACCAGAGGTGAAATGAAAACACAGGTATTTGCCCATCCTTGTTTTACAGACTGAGAAACTGAAGCACACGGGTTTCATTTGTTGTCTTTGACACTAGGACTGTGACAGACTCACTGCAAGATCTTCATGCAACATTTCACATATGGTACCGTGAGGTTACCTGCTCAGGAGCAGCAGATTAGATTTCTGGGTCACTGACACATTAGGACTCCTAGTCATTGACAGATACCCCAGCTGAAGTAACCTTGGGGACAGTATTCCCAAAGGATGAGACTGCACAGCAGCACAACCTTCCTGCTGCATCTCAACTTTCATAAATTAACATAAAGACTACAGCTGTCATGGTGCATTTGTGGTTTTACCATCTATGCCACTCTTCATTCATCTCTTTTGCACTCTTAGCCAGCTTTTTTTTTTTTTTCTTTTTTTTTGTGAAATATTCCAGGAGCATGCCATGACTCTAGGCATGAGCTGGAATTAGGTGCCTTTCACTCACTGCTTCAGAAACAAATTCACAAATCTTTTAACATCCCTGACGGTTCTCCTTTTGTTAGCACAAAAATTAGCATATCTACCTCCAAAATTAATGCTAGTAATAAATCACTCTTCCATTTTGTCAAAGTCCAATGCAACATCTTTTTGAAATTATTCTGTAGTATCTTGTAATTGAATGTCCTACCTCGTTTTCTCCCCTACTTTTTAAAAACAGAATATTTTAAATTAACATACTTGGAAAAATTATTATCAGTTTGTAATAGTTATACTAGATCTTGGTTAAAGCTCTTCTAGATAACATAGTCTCATTAGTATGACTACAGTAAAATATATGAGAATCAGGACAACAAATACTTCATTTGATAGATTCAATCTACACAGAGATTTTATAGACCATGTATTCAAAGGGTTTGAGTGGATAAAAATTGCTAAATCTGATAAACCTACTTATTAGAAAGTTCAAAACATAAAATTACTATCAATTGTTCTCCCAAGGCCTTCCTTAACCTCCAAAAAGAGTGGCCAGATGGAACTGTCCTTCTACAAAGCCACTCCTTGTCAACTATGCATGCATGGTATGGGCCTTACTATCACCAGCGCTCCTGGCTTTATTGGCTCTGATCTGTTAATAATTGCTGCCTCCATTTGCCAGGAATTACACTGGGAAGAAAGTATTGCCACACTCTGGTCAGGTACTACTCCTGCCACTGAATTACAATAGTAGTTGGCAAAATCCAGTTCTCAGCCTATTGAACTGGAAGAGTTGCCTAAGAAGAACTGGAAACTAAAAAAGTAGATTCATCTTTTGGAAGATCTCTCAGTAGTAGTGGTCCCTGGGAAGCTTCTGAGAGGAGAACTGAACTGTAAAACCTCTATTTTCCTGCTTGGCTTATAATTCTTTTTTTTTAATAGAAACAAATCTATAATTCAGTACATAATACACAAACCAACTCCTGTGTACCCCACCCACAAACCTAAATAATCCTGTTGTCACGGATGACAAGTTGTGCCTGCTGTAGCACTTCTATGTTTTATAGGAAATTTTAACCAGGGGTGTTATTTTAAGAGATGAGCAAATGGGGAAACCCCATGGCCCAGCCAATAAAATATGAACTCTAGGTGCAGTGGAGCACTCATAAATATGACTCCGAACAAGGGGATTCATTGTTTCTCCCGACCCCTTTTAGCTGCTCCTCTGATCTCAGCCTCTTTCTGTGCGTCATGGCAGCCCTCATCCTTTAACCTGTGGTTTTTAAAAGGTAGCGTTCTACATTATTTATGGCTGTAAATGTTAGTAGTCCATCTGCACGCACCCCGCACACACATGGAGTGGGCGGCGGGGGCTGCGCTTTACTTTGCAGGAACAAAAAGGTTTGTCCAGGGCACCAAGTGGCTGCTCTGCCCTGAAGCACTGTGAGGAAAACTGCTCCCTTCACCTGCAGAGCTTGCAAGAAGAAGCCAAAGCCACGCTTATTTTATGTTCCTCTTGGACTCACTTCATCTTGTTCCCTCTCCTTTTCCCTCATGTGTCCCCCCTTTCTGCTTGCATACACCTTTTCCTTCCAACTACCAGAACACTGCTCTGACGTGTCCCTCAGTTGTGTAACCTTACGGAGCTTGGAAATGCTCCCATGGGGCTGCTCCACCATGCTCCCATGGTGTTCAGGAGGACGTCTCCACGTTGGTCCTTCCCCGTTCCCACCAGCTTCATGCCCAACACTTTCCCGTAAGTCTTGGGCTGCACTTTGCCATTTTTTTTCCCCATTCCTTTCTTAATTCCCTCTCTGTCTGTCTCCTCTGTTCACTTCTATTCTCAGCACTTTTCTGCCTCTAATCCCCTTGGCAGCCAAGTGACACAGCCACAAAATTAAAGTTTGGTGACCCTGCCGGGGCAGAGGGGGGCAGAGACAAGGGAAAGGACAAGTGGGAGAGGATGAGGAGAAGTGTGGGAAATATAATTATAAAGTCTGGTAGCAGCCAGAGCTCTCCTGAAGCCCTGGGGAGCCTTTCTTTCGCTGGAGGCTGCAATTGGCACTTCATAAACTGTTCATTCTCAGCTACATGGAAACGCCAGAGGACACCTAGAATGATCAAACTATAATCAATCAATTTTCTGGGAAATGCTGTTAGTCGGAGGGCCTGTGAAAGCAAGCTCAAAGGAGCTGCCGTGTTTGAAAAGAGGAGAAAAAGCAGCGGCCCCTGCTCCCATAACTCCCATAATTGCCCCCATAACTCAGGCATCGGGAGGCAGGTGGCCATGGCAAAATTCTTCACATAATTTAGCATTCAGAGAAAATAAGGATAGAAGCAATAAGTGTGGGAGACCCTATATGTGCCAAAGTTGTCCTGTTATCTGAAAAAATAAACTGTGGTTTAGGAACAGGATCAAACCAATGCAGTCCATGGCGGGTTTGTTCCTCGCTCATATTCTACACACAAAGCAAGGCTCCGCAAGCCCTTCTCTCTCCCTTTCATAGCTAGCCAGCGTCGCCACGAGATCGTGTTTTCCTGGGAAAATATGTACTGTACAATACATACAACCCCACAACCCCACCCAAAGTCTATGTTTAGTCTGGAAAGCAGTACGTGCTAAAGAGGAAGCGGAACTGTGTCTGCCATTCTTCCCAATGGGAAAAATATTAAGAATAATACATATTTATACACACACACACATATATATACATATATACACATGTTCATATATAGTTTTTCACCCATCTAGTCCTCAGCTAAACCAGTTTCTCTTCAGTTATCTACAATTTCTTTCAAATCTGTCGGCAAAGAAAGTCAGACAGTTTTATATCGCAGTTAATGGAGAGCTTGACGTTTTTTTGGCGGAGGTGATACAATAATTTATTCGGATTTAAAGTGTTAACTTTGGCAAAAAAATGGCAGTTATAAAAACATTATTTTGTTAGATGATATTTATGGAACACACACAAATCTATTTAGAGGTAGAGCTATATAATTCATAAAGTTCATGTAACATGAGAGATTTCAAAGGAAATATAAAATATTTCACTATAAAACAAGAAATGTAGTGTAATTCCAAAAAGGAATATGGAGAAAAAATCATGCTTGAAATCAAAAACAATTCCTAACAACCTGCTCTGTCATCACACAAAAATAGTTAAAACTGCCAAACGAATTGCTAAGATTGGGTGAGGAGTTCTAAGAAATGTTAACCCATGAGTCAAGCTCTTTTGTTCTGGAAATAAATAACCTATTTTGTAAAATGCTGTCTTCACATTTAATTTGCACATAGAAAATGATTTCATTCTTAATAGGTATTTCTAATGTCTGATTGGGTATATAGCTTATCTTAGTCACAACAAAATGTTTCTGCTTACCGACTGGGTAACGAAAATATTATAAAGGGAAATATTAGAATCTCAAGATTTGGGTGAAGAAGCACTAGATCTCATTTATTTTAAATATTAAATAAAAGAGTGAAAGACACTTTTGTATTAACTTCAGGTTGCCAGATTCTTTACAAGAGTTTTCTCATTTTTTCTCTGTATTGATCCAACTCCACAAATAAAGGCTATAATCTATTTGTTATTTAACAAGTTTTATCTCCCTGATAGAATCCCTCTGTCTAGCACTATTTCCATCACTTCAAATAAGACTGTGTCAATATTTTCATTAGAAGTCAGCATTTCATGGGCTAAAACAGTACCACAGCCAAAGAAATTCACTTAAGTTTAAAATTACGACAATAGTAACTGAAACTGGGTGGAAAAGAAAGAAAGAAAAAAAGAAAGAAAAAAGGGGGAAAACCTGTGGTCAGTTCAAAGCTTTAAATGAATGGAGAAGTTAATGATTCTGAGGACTTTTCCACGTATGCTTCAAAACCAGCTCCACTTGTGCAATTCCTGACATTTTATAGCTTAGCGCTCCCTGTCCCTTGCTGGTGATATGTTAGCTGTGAGTAGGAGGCTGTAGAAATTGAATTAGTTTAATTTAAGAAACCAGCTACTATATACGCTTAAGGTCTAAAGGCACTTAGGAATCCTTTCTTTTTCCTATGCAACGAAAATGTATTTGCACAGGTATTCAGTATGGATTGACATGCAACAGTGAGCTCAAAAGAGTTCTGCAAAAATTGTTTTCTACTCCATGAGCATTCTCAGATGAAGACAGTGGACTGTAAACATTGTAGAATTGTGTGTTTGGTTAGTTACTTGTGTTTTAAAGGAAAACATACTCCTCAAGGCAGTGTACACAGTTGGGGTGGAGAAGCTGGAGAAACATGAACTATCTATCTTCTCTGCCTAAAACAGACAAAATTTCCTTTGATTCCAGAGTCCGATTTAATAACAGATCAGAGAGGGTGTGGTTTGAGAATTATTTCAATTAAGTTTGCAGAATCTATCCTGAAAAGTCCTACAGAAGAAAAGGTGATTTTTCATGTTGCACTAGATATTTAAATAAAATCTTCATAATATCATATTAGCATGTGCAGATCAAAGACATAAATTTTATAGTGACTTGGACATTTTTAAAATTAATTGTATATGTTAAGAAAGAAAAGCATAACTTAAAAACACAAAACTTTTGTATTTTTCAGACCTATCATGTAAAGAGGTAAGATTAATTCATAGGAAAATGCAGACAAAGAAAATGGAGTTGCTTAGCAAATGCAGGAATCAGTTTAGAGAAAAGTCTACAGAAGTGTTATAAACAAATGAAAGTACTGAATATTTGAATTGCATGTGAAGGAATTCTTAAAAACAGTAAACTTAATGCTTGCTTGGATAGTACATGGAAAAATCACTTCAGGAAATCTTTAAATGCAATTGTTAAAAGTGTCAAGTTCCTCTAAGTTTTGATCATACATATATTTTTATTCAATCCCACTATTCTGGTGAGAGGTGAAGAGTGGAAACGCTAACATTTATACTTGCAAAGTCCTTCACCAGCTCTATTTTGAGTGAGCGTTAAAGTGTATAGAACTACATGAGTACTATGTGTCTGTTCTCTGAGGAAAGGCTTTCCTATCTTATGTATGTATGTCATTTTGGGAAATGGGCCAAAAAAAAGATGCCAGAACTCTAGGCAGGCAGTGATGTGCAACGCTACAATAAAATATAACAACAGGATAAAAAATACCCGGTGAGGAAAACAGAGTCCTGAACTTGTAGGTGATAGAATCAGATCTTTGAAAACCCTAGTGTATTTAGTGAAGGATTTATTCTTTGACTGCTGGACCAATCCCAGTTAACTCTTCTGTTACAATCATCAGTATTTATGGAGAACTGCCAATGCACAGAGTCATATACAAAATAGAGGACAAGGCATAGTCTCTGTCTTGTTGTATCATTCAAGACAGAAAGAGATGAAAATTGTGGCATAAATTCCTATATAAAGAGCACGTGTTTATAATTTTAACTTCAGGAGAAGTAAATGCAGTCTTGTTTTTCTTTCTCGTTGCTTGACAGACTAATAATTACAATTCTCATGATATTTTTTAAATTTATTTTTGAAAGTGAGGTATTTGCAACACTTGAGAGGTGATTTCTATTGAAATTAGCATATTTCATTTTTTATTCTTTAATTAAAAATCATTTGTCCTTACCTGTCTTTTTACTCTAATTTTGAATCTTACGCAGTTTTGTTTTCTGATGGTCATGCTTTATAATTCTTATCAAATATCTCAGATATACATCTTGTTGATATATATATATATATATGTTTTAAATTATTATACCTGCCTACAACTATATACAGAAGATTCCATTTAAAATACCATGATGATTAATAAAGCTGTATAATTGCACCTTATGTAATTAATGGTGTGCAAGTTTGAACATGGTGAATACTATTTCCAGAAGAGATTAATTTGATTCAAGTTGACTGATGCTTCCATTCTAAACCCAGTTGAGTTATTAGAGCACTGCATGAGCATTTATTGATTTTAGGGTATGGTGTTAACATTCAGTTATCACTGCATATTTTTCCCTCTTGTACATTAAAGGAGCTTGCCCTCATCTGTCACGATCTTACGCTGTATAAATCATATAAAAGGGTTGCCTGTTTCCATGATTTATTTCATTATGATGTTAATTATACTGAAACATAGGTTTGTTTAATAAAAATGTTGAAGCTAATCTATACTAGTCATCAATATTTGTTATGAATGTTGCATGGCAGAATGTGTGAGAAACCACAATAACCAGCATGTATGGAAGAGCATTTGAAGTGATTTAGAGTTTAGCCTCACTTAAAGCTAACACATATTTTAAATTTACAGATTTACATGGTATTTTTGGTAAATTAATTATGTCAATTAACTAAAATCACTAGAAAATAAAATATCCAGTCCTCAATATACATGTAGAAATGTAAGGTGAAAGATGCACTCTGACTTCCTAAAATTGCTTGGTTAATGGGACATAAACTTCCCCGCAAAAATTAGTCAAATATTAAAAACTTCCCAACCAAAGTAAGATACTCAGTTGAAACTCACATTCTTCCCAAAAGGAGTTTTACCTGGGAAAGTGCAGCGGGATCAGGCTGGCACATCTTTGACATTGATCCTTCAAAGACTTATACACAGGCATCGTAAGAAGTTCTCTTGAAATCAGTGGCAGTGCCACTGATGAAGTGGTCTGTGACATGTGTACTGAGAGTTTGTCTGAGGATACTTGAGAAAAGTCTTTGTGGGATCAGGGCCTTAGATAATATTTAGGAGATTAGAGTATTTCCTATTTTCCTTTATAACTTTCCAATTTTAAATGCAGCAGACTCATGATATTCTGGGTGAACCGAATCATACAATTGATAACTTTAAGGCAATACATGGAAAATATCTCACTTTCCTTTTAAGGATGAAGAACACTTTTTTTAAAAGAAAGAAATGGGGATCTCATTTTCTTCTAGTCTCCTTTTTCAGGAATTAGGGCAATAAACAAATGTAGTTGTGGACAAATGTTGCTTTTATGGAAAAAGACCTCAGAATTGAACAATTTTTAATCTGTCAAGAAATAATGAAATATAATTTTATTATTTTGACAACTAACCTCTGGAGTGCTATTTTCCTACAAATTCTAGTTGCTGAGGAGTTTAATGATTGGATATATTTTTAATACTGATGCAGGGATTACCGACCTGGTAGACATTAAAGGTATAAAATGTGTATGATGATCTGAAGGCATTCCAGAACATGTGCCATTGTTTAAAAAGTTTCTACAGAAAGTATTATCCTGGAAAGCAAGACTTTTATCACATATTGTATAAGCTTCCTGAGCAACTTCAAGTTTTCAATGCAAATCCCTTGCTTTTTTTCATATGAAAATAAAAAGAAATTTTTAAATAGTCTTATGAGCCTTGCTTTTGAAATTCTTGTAAAAATAGCAAATACATTTAATCAACTATTTGCAGCCTTCTTAGTGAAATTTACCTTACCTTTGATTAAAGAAATCAGTAACTGCTTTTTTAACCACAATCTCACTGGTAATCATATTTACACCCAGGAGCTAATATAATTTAGTTCTATCAGGTTTTTTTTGTTTCTGTATCTCAATTGTTACAATTTTCAAAAGCATTCTTTGCCTGCATGTTTCTTGTATTTAATACTTTATTTGTTATTTAATTTACTTATGACACTGAAAATTAGAATCAAAGGAGACTCTGGGCACCATGGCAATTTAATAAAACAGTCTGTGGTTATTAAATAAAAATAACAAAGAAACAGCAACAGATTATTTAAAATCCAGCCAGCCAACTGAAAAAGATAATAAAAAAATGACTTACCAGGAGGAGGGAAAAAAAAAAAAAAGGAAGAAAAGCTAAATGACCTAAGAAGTCCTCTCTTTTTTTTTCGGAAATGGCTTAACTTTTCCCTTTTCATAGCAGTCTAGTCTTTAAAATATTAACAGCTGATATTTGTTCATGCCTAAGCTTTAAACAAACCAGTATGAGAAATAAACTAGCAATAGGCATAAGTGCTTGAATTTTTTGAGATTTAAAAAAATAAGGAGTTAGTTGGCCTAAGGTTAGAATTTTCATTACATCAATGAAAGAAAGAAAACAGAAGCCAGCAGAGGGGAGTTATAGAAACTGACTTTGTATAAACAGTGAGAAAAATCTTTTTCCTTGGCCACCTACAACGTAGCTGCTTTGCCATTAGTATAAGTTTTCTTTTACGAGTGGCACAGCTGCCAGGGCCCAATCCTGCTGCCGAAGGGCAGGCTAAGGTGCAGCTGAGAGATTTGCCCTGTAAAGACTTTAAGACCGGGCTAATGGTTTGTGAGACAGAGCAGAAACAACAAGAAAAAAAATTGAGACGTACCTAAATTGACAAAGCTCATGACCATGTCAGCATCATTCAGAAAGTTGGTATCATGCAGGCTGGCCAAGGGAGGATTCTGCGTGCTCAGGGGGGTCGTGCGAGACAGTTGTATCCTCCGCGAATATCCATTTGGAGAGGCAGGGTATCCTTTCCGCATCCCTCTGCTTTCCCCTGCCACTGATCCCTTCAGTGAATATTCCAGCTCCTCGGGCTCTTCTTCATTTGTCATGGCATTATACAGGTCCAGCATGAAGAGGGGTGCAGAAGAAGCCTGCTTTCCTGGTGAAAATGGTCTGGGTCTGTGAGGTAGACCCAGGATAGAGAGAATCTCTCTCTGAATCTCCCTTCGCTCATGGTTCCGCAGCCTCCTGTAAATAAAACTCGAATGGACATGATTGTCTCCTAACCCTCCCTGTGCGTGACCCGCCAGAGCCCAGCAATTCCAGAGCAAGCCCATGAAAGCTTTGAGCGCAGTTAGGTTCATCTTTGGAAAGGAAAAAGAACAACAACAACAGCAAGAAAAAAAAATCGTTCTCCTACTTGTTCTGAGTTCCTACGAGGTCTGCTTTCCCAGTGGCTGAAAAGCAAAATTTACCTATTCTTCATGTCAGTGTCATCTCTAAGCGTAACATCTTTGGTGATTTCTCTTCCCCCCACCCTGTTTAAATATTACGGAATGTGTCAGGTTGCAGTTATTTCTAAGAAAGCTGAAATTCAGACTTCCAATTTTCCACTGTTGTTATCGTTTTTTCTGCATTTATGGAGCAGAAGACCAGTATTTTGTCAGCTGACCTAGACATTCCTATGTAAACCTTAGATAACCAGGTCTTTGGTGGGGAGCTGTATTAGCAAGAGCTGTTCTTCTGACACATTGTAGTTCCCAGAGTTATCTTCCCTTGTTATTCTGAGTTCTTCGGAACACCTTGCGCTCTTTCCAAGATAAAATCCTGAGTCACAGATTTGTCTTGATCTGTACCTTGGTGGTGCAACATATATTTGTCCAGCAGCCTGGTGATAACTTTAACATCTTTTGAATCGCTTTAGTGTGAAGTAATTCTAAAGCATGTACTAATCAAATTAATGTGTTGCCATGAATTTACTTGAGGAAAAAAAAAAATCTGTAAATCCATTCAACCCTTTGCAGCTTCTTGACTGTTATTTCCAACCCTAGCAGGCACAAATATAACAGCTCTCTTCAAGAGAGATCTAAAGACTAATGTAAGCACAACCCTGCTGGGAAAGAAGAGGCTTCTCATTGTAATTTGAAACGGGTATAGCAAAAAAGTCCTTAACCCTTCTGCTGCCAGACAAAGCTTTAAGTTCCCCCCACACACACACCAATTTACAGTAATAAACCTAACTTGGCTATCGACTGCATTTTTCCTGACAGCTTCCAGAACATCCAAACAATCAATTTTAACTTAAAAAATTTTAGAATATAAAGCTAACCTTGTGGCATAATTTTAAAGATCCTGAGTCCATAGTTAACAAACTTGAATATGAAACGCTCGTAACGAACTAAAAGAGCATCTTATTAATTCAAGAAATGTGTATATTTTAGGTAAGCTTAGCAAATAAAGGTGACCTTTTCCTCTGTAGGAAATTTGGTCAGTGAGGCTTGATTTTCTCTTTTCTAAAACGCTGGGAGTGCAATCTGAAAGAAAATAAATGTATTCAGCAGACAAGATTTCAAATTGTGCATAGCCAGTGGTATAGTTACAGTCACAACTTTAATAAAATATAATTTACAATGATAATTTATTCAAAGTACATTTTGACTCAGAAATTGCTACACTACATTTCTTAGTAAATATCAAAAGCCTCAACCTATTATTAGCTGCAGAAAGAAATAGCTTAACTCAAGAATTAAGAAACTTTAAATAGATTTTGCTTTTTAATTGCTATGCACAAAATTCGCATTCAGCTAAGAATTTTATGATAGCCAGCAACTTGTGTTTTTCCTCTCATTAAAACAAAATCACCGTGTTAAATTTCATATTGCTCACATTATCTGCTGTCATTTTTCTCACTCCTTTAATTTGCCGTAAGTCTTGTGGAGCCTTTCCTTTGATGAAGGAAAGAAAATATGGACCAAAAAAAGTTAACAAAATATGTGACGTTAAGGAAAGAAACAGGTATATAAAATGCATCCCGTCGGGTTTCCTTACATGACTAGCACCTACTCAGCAAATCACAGTACTTGAGTAAACTTGGGAGTGTGACAGCAAGTATAATCACACCCTAAGAAGCCAGGAACAATTTCTCTAGTATGTTAAGTACAAATGAGCTTTTCTCATATATTGCGAGTCCTATTCTATATTTATAGTCTAGTTCCACTATCGCTAAAATATGGCTAATTGTCTCTCATAAATCAACATGCATAACAGCGCTTCTACCAAGAAAGGAGTAGACCTGCTGAGCTAACATTACAATTAGTTTAGATTAGTTAGCAAAAGTCCTCGTATTCTTTGTGGAAGAACAAAATAGGTTTTTTTTTTCATTTTTTTTTCCACTCTAAATCCATTTGAAAACTATTATTTCCTGTTTTTGTTTTGCTTTCACTTGTCCTGTTCAAATAGTTGTAATGATATATGAGAGCTTACTATACATATGTCTTTTCTGAATTAGACCATCATGTATTCTGTAACTGTTTTTTTCTCTCTTTTCCAGCAATATATTTCATTTTTTCCCAAAGCATTCATAAAAGCCAGTGGATTGATTGCTCAGAGGATTTAAGTCCTCAGCCCGTCAGTACATCCAGCAATAGTAACTTCCTATATTATCCCACTAGAGTGTCTGGCGTCCACATTTATATAATCTTTTCCCATTTAAAAAGCCAAAAATGCCCTCAACTTTCAGGGTGCATCTCTGTTGTAAACATCTTTCTAGACAGAAAAACAGAAGAAGAAAGCATATAAGCCAGTAATTGCACATTTGAGGGAAACAGCTCCTGTCATTTTCAGATGGAGCCACAACCAAATGTGTAACCTAAATACAAAAGATATTTTTTTTTAGTAATCTAGGCAAACTGAGCCACCAGGCATCCTTTCCTAGGACCTCTAAAAATAAAAGCCTTTAACTGTTTTTCATCAATATAAATACAATGTCATTTTCTTATAAACCTCTATTCCATAAACAACTACTGCTAATGTGGGGATCTTATAAATTTAAGATCCAGCAAGCTCTAAAAATGAAAGCCTTTGCTAAAGGATTGAAGGAGTCTGTGGTAGCTGATAGGTCCCATTTCATATTTCCAACAGGCAAATTGCCTTCTAAAGGAAAGTATGATATACAATGTAAGCATGTCAAGCTATTTTATTTGATAGTATAAAAAAATACACTGGCACAGATATCTGGATTTAGTTTAGGTTTGGGCTCAGTTTCAAAGTCACCTTAGATCTAGATTTCCAGTTTTACAGCAAAAAAATATTGACAGCGCTTTGCATAATATTGCAACCTGAAAGAAATGCCATGTTCTTACTCTTTCTAGCCACAGACAGATAAAAATAACACTTCAAGTCAACGTAAAATGCTGACCCAGAATCAAAGTCTGGGATTTGAGTAAGACAAGACAGAGTTTTTACCCTGTATCTAAAACAGAATTTCTGGGGTAGAAAATTGATTTAAAATTGATTGTTTGGATATTCTGGAAGCTGTCAGGAAAAAACAGGCAGCTTGACCTGCTTTCTGCCCCAGATGCTCAACCTGGAAGCAACATAGGAAACCACCTGAATCATCCTTACCCAGTCATTAGGAAAGAAAACCAAAGGGACTCCGCGAGTGAGCTCACACTACGGATAGACTGCAGACGCATGAGCGCGTAGCCCGCGGAGCATCTGGAGCCTGGGGTCGCAGCGGTGGGAGTGAGAGCAGCCTGTGCCGGCACTGCTGGAAGCTGGAGGCAGGAAGCAGTTGCACGAGTGTCTTTAAACAGTGTGGCATATATATATATATATGTGTGTGTGTGTGTGTGTGTGTGTATATATATATATATGTATATATATGGGAGTGAATTCAGAGCTTATGGCAGCCACGCTCTCCTAGGCAATATTAGAAGTTGGGAAATAAACTGGGAAATCCAGATCTCACCAATCTCAATTCCACAGGATCATAATACTGCAACAGGGAAAAATCCGTAATTACCTGGCAGACTGCAGCAATCACAGAGGGTGTGATTTTTACAGGCAGTGCCCACCACTCCAAAATAAAATTAGCAATTAGCTACTGAAGGTAGCAGCCCACTGGATCCCCAGTATCACAGAAACTGTGGGTGATTTGCCATAGCAATGCCTCTCCGTAACTGTTTGCATACACAAAATAGAAGAAAATGTGGACTCACTCTGAGATATTTACAGTCTAAACCTGATGCCTGCAAATGCAAGCTGAATTTTTTTTTTTGCTCTTTCCCCTTTAATGACCAGCAAAATCTGACATTCAGAACAATATTATGCATGAACAGATAACCCAGCATTAAAAATACGCACAGACACCACAGCTACGTGTGCCTTTTATACTACCACCACCTAAGCTGTATTTACAATGGTATGGCCAACAGGAGGTATACATATGAGTATTCACACATATTATACTTACATGCATTTGTTCCAAATCAACAAAATGCGTACACATCTTTCACTCAGTTGCTTTTGAATTCCATTTGTCAGACACAATGTAAAAACTGGTAGAAATAGCTGAAGAAACAGTCAGGTAGAGATATATATTGATTATGATGTTTTTAAATGTCACATTATCTATGTAAACCCCTTTTATTCAGAACATTTGTTAATTACTGTATGAAAGACGGGAATCGTTTCACATGCAGAAACATTGCCATTTCTCAATGGTATCTCTTCATCTGGTATCTTGTTATCTTTCCTCAGACACCAGTACAGACTGGGGACTGACCTTCTGGAGAGCAGCTCTGCAGAGAGAGACCTAGGTATCATGGTGGACAACAAGTTGACCATGAGGCAGCAGTGTGCCCTCGTGGCCAAGAAGGCCAATGGGATCCTGGGGTGCATTAAGAAGAGCGGCTCCAGCAGGTCGAGGGAGGTGATCCTGCCCCTCTACTCAGCCCTGGTGAGGCCGCACCTGGAGTATTGTGTCCAGTTCTGGGCTCCACACTACAAGACGCATGTGGAGCTGCTGCAGAGAGTCCAGCGCAGGGCTACGAGGGTGATCAGGGGCCTGGAACATCTGCCCTATGAGGAAAGACTGAGAGAACTGGGCCTGTTCAGCCTGGAGAAGAGAAGGCTGAGAGGGGACCTGAGCAGTATCTATAATTACCTCAAGGGAGGCAGTGAGGAGGATGGTGCTGGCCTCTTTTCAGTGGTGGCCACCGACAGAACTAGAGGAAACGGACATAAACTAAAGCATCAAAAGTTCCACAGGAACTTAAGCAAAAATTTCTAAACAGTGAGGGTGACAGAGCACTGGAACAGGCTGCCCAGAGAGATTGTGGAGTCTCCTTCTCTGGAGATCTTCAAAACCCGCTTGGACGCAGTCCTGTGCCACGTGCTCTAGGTGACCCTGCGTGTGCAGGGGGGTTGGACTAGATGATCTCTAGAGGTCCCGTCCAACCTTAACCATTCTGTGATTCATTAAACTTTATAGCAGGATGGAAAGGTAGCTCTGCTGAATTCTCCTCAACCACAGGAGAATTTTAGGATAACCATTGGGGTATTACTCAATATCCATACTCTTTACACATATTTCTGGGGATCATTAGGCATTATATATAGAAAGCACTTCTGTTTTATGTTCCAGACAGAAGAATGCATTTCAAAATAATACCCACTATGTAGAGGTGTTCAATACGCGGATTATAGTGCTATTTATTCAGTTACCAGCGAGTTTCCTGTAGTACAAGAGTTTTTCATCCAGAATTTCAAAAGCTCAGGCAAAATCACAAATCGGCCTAGGAGGTAAGTCATCAGGCATTTTATAGACGGCATTTAATAGAACACTTTGTTTTAAATTTACAGAAAGACCTCCAGCTTTAAGTATAATCATCTGTGAAGTTTGTTCTATTCATAGCACACGTATAACATTGTAAAGCTATCAGCACAGAATAGTCTGCAGCATTAAAAATATACTCTCCTTTAAGAAAGTGGGGAAAAATAATTTTGCTATGTGCCTGAAGACTTTTTTTTAACCTATTGTGTTCAAAGACTAGGGAAGAAAAGGGAAAGCTTGGTTCACACACATTCTTTGGAAATACACAAACCACAAAATATACAATTAATAATATAATTCAGCATCAGAATGCTGTCATTTGCATAATTTACAAACCTAGAGAGCTCCTAGAAATCCCCTTTCGTTTACAGTAAGCCTCTAATTAGTTTATATATATATATTCATATATATATGTAAAAAAAAGGAGGAATTGTACCGAGGCAAATACAAAGCACTTGGACAAGAGCAACATTTGCAAGCAGCAAAGTGTAGCACTTCCTCAGGAGCTTATTCCTGGCTGTGCTTATAGCGGGGTTGTGCTGTGCCCTAGCTGCACACTGGTACCTGCTGGTCTCACTGCCCCCAGCTGCAGCGTTTCCAAGGGCGCTTTGTGCTGGGCCAGTGCTGTGCTGTGCTGTGCGAACCTCTCCTAGCTCTCGCTGGATGCCTTTTGGTTTTCAAATACACATATGCATAAAACTTTGTTCATAAACTGATACCCTCTGAGTACCTGAGTAGCTGAATTGTTTGTTTCTTGAAATGCTCTGCCTTCATTTGGGGGTCGCTTCTTCCCTGGAGCATTTATTCACTAAATTCTATAGCTGTGACTTTAGCACCTCTACTGGAAACTATATGATCCAGCAGTCTCTCAATCTCCTTTTGTAAATCACAGATTTGTTTTTAGACTTTTTTTCCCATAGCTTGTTTTATATGCTGTCTCCTTCTCTTTCCTATACTTCTTCCCATCATATCTTGCTCCTCTGTCTACTGCTTGGAAGTGGTGCCTCTGTTCCCACGTGGTCTTCCTTTTCAGCTCTTTAACCTTTAAACCTTTTTCCCCCTGCCATCCCCATTTTCTTTTACCCCTTTCCTGCCCTTCATATTTCTTCTTTCCCTCCCCACGTATCTGTAGACAGATGTTATTTTCTTCTTTCAAAATGACTTCCTTTGTTTAGCAATATGTTTCCCCTTTTGTAAGAGATCAGCTGGCCTCTCCGGCAATAAAAGAGGAGCTGCTGCTCCAGCACTTTCAATTAAATGAGTACTACCATGAATCATGCAGTCCTTGAGAGACCGGTCATCTCATATTGTTCAAAGAGCATTGCAAAAGAGAAGGACGTGCACAGGCCCACTGCAAGACGGTGCATATCCTGAAATCCTTGGTACCCGCTGACTGCTGTTTCTACATAGACTTCTTGGGGCATGGACATCCATCTGAGAAGCAGCCCAGATCCAGCTAAGGAACTGGCAACTGCTCAACGCCACAACAGCATTTTCAGGAAAATAGACAACTCAGAATCAAATAGGAGTCAGCAATAAACACTAGGTAGTTTTTTGAATTTTCCAGTAACATTAGAAAAGGATATTCCACTAGCACTTTTTTATTGCTAGCTCAATTTGAAAGGACATCTTTTGTATTCTTTGTGTATGTACTGAACTATCATCACAAGAACCAAAAGAAGACAGGAGTTGAGCTGCACTGCGATGAGCAAGTGTGTGAACACATCATGACCATCTGTAAAGTCTCCAGGGTTGGGTCTATGTGGTGGCAATGGCCATATCACAAGTCAAAGAAAGCATTCACAATAAACAGTTTCCTCAGTTTCTCTTATTTTATTTTATGCCCTTCTAGCACATGATGACTTTATCTTGCAAAATATTTAGAACCTGCCACAGTTAATAAAATTTATTCAATCAAAAATGGGGTAATAGTTGCTAAAATTTACTACTACAAACACTGCAGTTCAAGCCAGAATTTCTTAAGCTGACAAAGCAAAGGAATCAAGTCAAAAGTCAGTCTATGCTGCTGGCCTGGAAAAGCCACTTTTTCTTCTCAGTTCTTTGTTACTACAGCTTAGAAAAACTGAAAAAAATGGTGAAACTATTTACCTGCTTTGCACTAAAACATGTGTATTGTAGTTGAAGGACTGCTCTATCCAAGAACCTTCACGCAAGCAGACTTCTGAAAACAGGATCTACCTGATGTTGAATAGCATAAACCATGTTCCTCACAAAACAGACACAAGCAAGAAGAGCATAGTTTACATCAAAGGCTTTGTCTCTGAAATTATACCATAGTCTAAACATAGTATACACAAGTAGACCTTCATTTCTGCTTCGTTTCTGCACAATTTTGGGTGTTTTTTTCTTAGCATTAAGATCCAGATCTAGGAATTCTTGTTAAATCATGGAAATTAGTAAACAACTACCGAAGCATAGCCTCAGGACACAAGCGTATCTATCTTCTCATGGTCATGTTTCAGAGCAGATGCCCATTATTTTCTATGCTCATTTTCTCTTACCATCCTTCAGTGATAAAATGTGCATAGGGACCAATTACTGGGAACTTTCTATGGGACAGTAAAATGTGACTTTTGAGAACTAATCTCCTTATCTTCCTGGGAGCATCTGGAGAACAGAGACAAGGGTCTGCCACAAAAGATTTGGCCTCAGCTCCCTTCTCATGAGACGCACAAAATAATATCTCCTGGGACCCCTTCCTCATCTTCCTCCACCCTGTGAAGATACCATTGGCTTCTGCTGAGGTGAATCTCAAGGTGCCAGTACCACTGGCTGCTCTGTCTTCGTGGCATATTGCTGTTGGCATATGCCTATCTATAGGCATATATAAGATACCTGGTATGAACTTCCAGGCCAAGCATTTTAATGGATAGAGTATAAGACAAACATTTTTGCAATTATTTCTTCTGTGACCCAAGATTAACTAATCTCTATTTGTTCTCATTTCTCCATTGCAGTCTTGTTAGTAGTCAAACTTCATAGGTTCATTTCTGTAAAGAATCATGAAGTTTGTTTTCAAGTATTTATGGATCTTTAAAGGACTAAAAACCCCTGCATCCAAGCAATGAAGGATATTCTTGATGCAGATGACAAAAGTAATTGTGTTTATCTTCAAGGATGGCTAGAAAGTTTCAAAATCATAAAAATTCTGGCTTGTTTAGTGCTCTCCTAAAAAACATAAAGATGACCAAACAGATTATTTGTATTAAAAAAGAAAAAAAAGGGTCTAAGAATTTCTTTGCCAAGTTTCAGTCTAAAATTATTTTTATGGCTAAGTTATAAATTGCTTAAAAATGGGATTTATAATGGAAATGGTGACAGACTTAACTATGGCGGCACTAGCAGGCGCCAGCATAATTACAGTCTTCTCAAGACATAACTTATTACAGGCTATACAGTAGAGCCAATATTTTGTATTTTAATTAAGAAACCTGGATTTTGTTTGTAATAATTGACTGTTATGCTGCCCTTCTTGCCAGGATACTCTTGTAAAAGAGACTCTTGCCTCTAGTAGTCTTTCTTTGTTTAACATTTTAAATAAATTTTATATTGTTGACTGGAAGATTGCATGCATTTTATAGATCATTATTAATTGTCTTTTGGTGACTTCAACTGTTCTATAATTTTTTTAATGGAGATTTTTGTTCCTCTTATCTATGACCAGGAAAAGTTTACAGTCAAGGTCTCTGAAAAGTATAAAGCTGTAGCTTTTAAGTGTCTCATCTGCCTGACTCTATTCGACACAGGCCTTAAATAAGGAAGTTCTTTGGCTATACTCTGCTTAAAACACATTAGACCTCGTTTAATGCACTAGACAAGTACATACAGATTCTGCTACTGAATGAGATAGTAACACAAAGAACTTCTGTACACTGCTTTGAAAAGTGGATTTCAGTAGGTTCTGCTCTCATTTGAGATGAATTTCTGTTTTCTACAGAGAATTTCACTTCCTTGATACTAAGCAGAATTTGCTGCGTGCATGTAATCCCTTTTGTTGCATGCTTCTGGAGCAGAATCACAGCATGCTGTAGTTTGAAAAGCATCAGATATAAGGCGTGCTGTACGGTGATAAACTTGAGCAAGCACGCACAGCAGCAATAGCCTCTCTGGCCAATGTTGCATGGAATGCTGCCACCTTTTGGTGCTGCACACTATGTACACAGCCCAGACACTGCAATCGTCTGAAAATAGCACTCGGCTCTAAACTGTTCTCCATTCCATCAACAGCAGTCATAAATACGCTCTGTAATTTTGCAGCCTTTACATTTGCTTCTTGATTTACTTTCATTATGCTTAAGGTTGCTGGAGTATGTGTCTTTCATAGCCTGCAAGAGGTGTTGTCTCTTTGCATGCACATAAGAGTTGTTCATCTAATTCGGACAGGACAACCAGCAGTGACAATTAAACAGATGGACCTTGACAAGCAAACTTGAGCAGGTAAGCATATGTCTAATTTCATATTATGCAGCACTAAAACCAGGCAGACACACAGACAATGTGAGATCCGTAAAAGTGCTTAAAATGTAACAAAACAGTTCAGGACTAGTGTAAGCCAGGCATAGGAAAAATAAATTGGTATATATATTGTTCTAGGAAAAACTGGGCTCCTCACAACTCCTTCTCAGTTTGGCCTCAGAGTGATGCTATTCTAGCAAACAGCACTCTGTCATTTCCCCCCAGGGACTACCTACCAACTGGGGAGATTATCAAAGCTAATTATGTCACTTCCTTTCTTGTCTCCAGCATACTGCTGGGCTATGAACAGTGATAGAAGAGTGAGCTTTACTAGCAGATCCCTCCCTGCTTCCTCCTACAGAAGTTCCTCTCCTGCCAAGAAGACCTTCAACAAGTCTTTGCTGCCTTTGTATCTTCCAAGCAGAGCACAGGGAAAAGAGCACAGGAGACAATCTCTCCTACCACGAACTTCGAAAAAAATATTAGCAGGGAAATAATTATACAGTCCTGTGATTCACTTTTGTGTCCTGAAACAGCTGACAGTATTACATTACCAAAGAGCTACAATTATGGCCAAACAGCTGAACGAAAATGGAAATACAGTATTTGTTTTTAGTTCCTGTCCTTGGAGCACAATGCAAAGCAGAGAAAGAAGGAATACATAGCAGGAAAATTGCTAGAAAATGCACAGAAATTATAACACAAGCCTTTCCCAAATACCTATGTTGATGCTGTGATATCAGATATCTCAATTGTCCCTCTTCATCAGCTGTTCATTAGGTGACATATATTTCAACTGCATGGGGGAAAGAATAGGCTGGAATGTTTTCTTCGGTGATGAGTTGTTCTCAGAAAGAAATATCGGAGAGGAAGCCATAACCCCTGAGATGTCTGGAAAGATTAGAGTCTGCCTACTTCTAGCTAGGTTCCAATGAGATCCCGAAGAACAGCAACATCCAAATGATCCAACAGTGGATTCTTTTCTGGGATGCGGACTCATGCTCTGCTTTTAATCAGAAGAAGCAGAGAGGCTTTTAAGGTGAGCTGTAGAGTATGGAAGTGACTCACTGTTCAGAAAGTTCCAGCTAGCTGATGTAATAGGAATGAAAGAGCACCCTTGGTGTGGATGGCCAGCTGGGCAGAAGAGACACTGACGAGTCGAGCAGGACCAGCCACCTGAGCATGAAGTGGAGATGAGGGCAAGGAAATTGGATGGAGCATGTCCACAAAGATGTAGAAAACCCAGCACATTTGAAGACTGTGCATGAGGAATGATTGCATTAAGTGCTACTGTAGGTTCCATATTTTTTTCCCCTTGGATATATGCTAAAACGTCTCTTCATCTGAGTCCCCAAATATGGCTCAAGTAATATTTCATCACTCACACCACAACAAACAGGCTGTGTTTGACAGACAATGAAAAAGGAAGAAAACACTAACCTCATCATCTTTCTTCCATATACAAACTGACAGAACTGATTGCTTTGGCATCATGTTTATCAATTCCACATGTGATTTTTTTTTTTTTTGGTTTGGGGGCTTGTTTTAATTCTCACAAAAGGATGCCGACAAAGGTGAAAGCAGAAACCAGAAGGGTCCATCTGCTAGGAGAAAATATTTGACTACAGTGCTTTGTTTTTTTGGTTTTTTGTTGTTGTTTGTTTTTTTATTATTATTTATTTAGAAGAGAAGTGAACAAGGGCTTTTGAAAATTGACAGGAAAAAAGAAGTGTGGAAAAGTGTGGATGCATTTCAGCAACAAAATTTATGAAAAAAAAAAACAGTGGAAGAAAAAGAAAATAAAAGACAATATACTTCTAAGTAAGTCCCTTATGGTCAAGAGAGGTGTAACACGTACAAATTCCTTGAAAACCAAAGGCTTTTCATCTTGCAGTGTCTTGAAGTGGTAAAGTGTATTTGAGCTATTGCCAAGATTTTGTCTAATTAAGAAGAGAAGAGAGGCAACAAAAATACTCTGGGAAGTGATAGGTAGAAATCAGCATTATGTACAATTGTCACAAGAATGATGTGCAAATATGAAACTAATGACACTAAATCTCTGGCACCAGATATCAATGACAGAAAAAATATAAATAGAATAAAATAGTAGGGGACTCTATTGGAAATAAAATGCTGTTTTTAAAGGATCTGTTGAAACACTTTTCTATACAAAATGTAGAGGAGCTGAGAGCAAAAGCTTCATTCTGTTTACTTACTAGGAAACCTGTTCCATTGCATGTCACTGCATAAATAAAAGGGTCATTAAATCTGAGAGCTCAACAGGAGCTGAACAACAAGATAATGAGGCATCATTAGCTATTATAAGTCAGTGTTCAGGTCCTGCAGTAATCCTCCATTTGTTCTCCGGCTGAAACGTTGAGCTGGATACTTCTCAGCTGGAATTATTCTGGTGACTTCTGTCATAACAGTGGAATGATAGAAAATGTTGGCCAAATCATGCAGGCTTTAGGCAGGCAGAACACCTAATTAAGTCAGTGGGAGATTTTTCCTTCATGCTAACTGTGGAAATTGTCCCACTTTCTTCATTCAGGCACAGATCAGGATTCCTATCTTTTTTTTGGTACTGCGATGGAGGATGGTTTTGGCGCTGTCTGGCTGTTTAATGTGATAACAATCCACAAGGTACCTCCTCTGTCCTGCACAGGGAAGATCTGCCCTGAGCAGGATTGGAAGATGTGTTGTTTCAGTGTGCTAGATAATTTGCCCTGGCCAGCAGGAAAATGTATTCTGGCCCTGTTCCAGCAAAGCACTTAATCATATGCTTATCAGTTAAAAGGATGACTTAAATACTTCAAATTACGAACACGCTTTGATACCTTGTTGCATCACACCCAGAATGTTTGCACCATTACCCAGGATTAATATTAACCAAAGACTGGAAGAGCTGACATGGGAAAGGAAGGTTTATAGTGAATTGAAATTCCAAACACGACAACATCCAACTCTTGTATTTCGATCTTGCTAATACTTTTCAAACAGTTTGTACAACCACCTGTTTAACAGATGAGATCACAGATTAGAAACTTAGAAGTCTCAGATCTTCAGTGTTTAGCTTTTAATCTTTAATCTTTTTTTTTCTTAAGTAAGTCATGCAAACTCATTCCAGTTACTCAAGGTTGGTCTCATCAGTATTTCAGCTTTCTGAGCTATGAAACAGGAATGTCATAAAGTCTTGTCTATTCCTAACACTGTTGCTCTTACTTGCTATTGATGATGTAGTATTTAAAAAATCAGAAACTCCTGCAGCTGCACAACATAGCCCCAGCTGTGTGTGGGTGATGAACCACGTGAGGTTATGGACTCTGCTACTGGTCATATTAGAACCTGGCACATTTTCCCTTGTGCAACCACATGCACCTTTGGCCTTCTTACCACAGGGGTGCTCTATGGTATGCAATGACCTAACTCTAACAACCTTATGCTGGAAGCCTCAGAAAGTTTTTTAACATGAATAGTAAAGAAATGATTTTTAGTTACTATATTGCTTGATAAAAGATAATAAAATCAATTCCAGTTATCTTCACACATCAAGATTCAAAAAACAATGACTGCATACAGCTCTGCTTTTATAAACAGAAATACAGACAAGAAATAATGATAAATTCTTGGAAAACTGCTTCAAATAGGAGAGAATCAGAAGTCTGATAGAAGCAAGAATGGGAAAGCAATGAAGGGAAAGATTTCAAGGTCTCCTAAATGAAAATCCAAGATGATATGGGAGAGAAAATTTTCCATTGTAACTCATGAAAATACCAGGACCAGATAAATAATTCTTCAGTGCAAGTTTTTCAGGTGGGGAAAAAAAGAGTTGACAATTTGCTCCAAATTTTTGTAGTTACTATCACTTTGTAAATACATCATCTTTATACTAGAAACTGATACTTCTTGTACACCTTTGGAAAAAGTTAGCAATAATTTGTAAAAGCAAGCCTATAGTCAGTTTTAGTGGTAGTATGAGGCTGATAACAATGACAGCGAGTTCACTCCCATGCTCAGTAGACATATTTATCAAAAGTGAAAGAAAAATAGCCTAGAGTGAAAGCAAAGACACCCACACATGATCTTAATTAAACTATCAAATGAAAAGTGAAAAAAACAGCTATTGGCTTTTCCATGACATTTTTATCTGAGAAGGAAGTTTGCACATATACACTCATTTACTTTTCTTATTATTCCAGAAATTTGTAATACCTGTCATTTTACTTAGATTATTGTTAGCTAACTTTAATAATCTATACCCATTGTCCCTTATTTATATCTCCTCTCATGTCACATTGAGGTGGCTTAGACACCATGAAGTTGTTTCCTGTTCTTTTTCTCCCTTACTTCATCCTTACAATGCCAGATCTTGCTTCACGGAAATGATCTAAATACCTGTTTGTGACTACTGTGGAACTTAATAGTGCAAACAGCATTGCCCACTTGATAACCTGGAGAAAATGTTTTTTATTTCATTAGATCAACATATGTCTAGGTGTCATGGTATCTGCCCATCTTGGCTGACTATATGCATAAATGAGGCACCAAGTGAGGATTGCTGCAATCCTAGGCTCTACATAGCCAGAGAGATGTGGCTATACATATTTTTTTTTTCTTAGGCATCCTTGCATTTCTGAGGTACTTACAACCCTTAAGAATTCTGTGATTTATAATGCTTCCAAAAGGTGAGAACTGCTCTTCAAATGCTCTTCGACTTTCTCTGTTTAACAAGAGATATCTATATGAATGACTGTAAAATAAATAAATAAATAAATGTGTGAATTTTTATAACATTATTCTTAAATACATACTGAGGAAAGGGAACTAAAGACTGAAACATAACAAATCCACAGTCTGCAATAATAGGAAACCATCTAGAGGTGAAATATTTATTCCATGCAGTCCAAAAATCTATTCTTGCCATATGTGTACCTCTCAGTTAAAATCACTTGTGTACACTTGCAAACTGGGAATTTCTAGAAAACAGGCTAATACTGAAAACTGAAAAATTGTCATAAAAGTCACTGACATATTAATGAAATTCATGGAAGAAATTATTTACTAAATATTTTAGTGAACTGTACAACCAAATGTATACTTCAAATATCCAAATCTGAAAATAATTATTTTAAAATCTAACAGATTATGCGTTGAACATATTATATGATAAATATTATTCAGATCCTCTAATAGATTTTCTTATATAACTTTACTTGCTGGTTTATGCTAGAATAATATATGGTAAACGTTGGGGGTTTCCTTAGTGTTCAGTTTTGAATAAAAACAGTATTAACTTTTTTCAGAAATACAGATTTACTATCAAAAAGAGAGCTTTATGACAATCTTGATGGAGAAACTGGTCATACTGTGGGCAAATTTAATAAAGAAATAAATCTAACATTAAAATAACTCTCTGAGGAAACTTACTTCATTTTAGGGGAGAAATAAAGGTTCACCAGTAACCATAGTGAGTTCGTATTATTGCCATTGTTTTTATAAGTTGTTGCCATGACTTTTTTGACTTTTGGGTTAGATTGGAGTTTAAACACAACAGATGGCTACAATTATGTGTCTGTAACTTTTTTTTTGAGAATAACTAGACAGAGCACAATAAAATAAACAGGCTTATATTCCAAAGAGACTCACACAATTTGAGAGAGCTATACATGGGTTATTTAAAAAAATCTTTCTATACAATAGGAGTAAAACATAAATGACAGATTAGTTTCACAAATGTGCTATATTTATTATATACATGATTCATAACCTGATTTCTTCAACTAGTAATTTTAGGAGCTCTGATAAAAAAACGAAAGTACATGACTGTGTAATTATTGGGGGATCCAAGTGTGCATTGCTTTCATCAGCAAATCTTCCATTGAATTTTGTGACAGCAAGAAGTACTAGTTTGGACTTTTAATTTGTAGGAGTAATTTTTATATTAGTACAGCTTAATAGACATTTTTATTATCTAGAATCAGTGCTAAAGAAGCCTGCATCAACTGCCTTTTAGAAAAAAAAAATGACTTTGTTGTATTTCAATTTCTGTGACAGTGGAATTAGTAAAGCACAAAAAGAGATTTCAAAAATGACATGATAAAAGAGGAGAAAAAATGTGTATTGGCTAAATAATACCACACTAAATCCACAAAATACAGTGAGTTGAACCTTGTTATGTTCTTAAACCACCCGACTTTGTTATTTAACATCAATTATTTTAATTCAGCTAATTTGAAGCTCCTAAGTAGTCTCAAAAAAAAAAGAAAAAGAAAGTGTACATCTGTCATAGAATATCAGCTTTATTGTTGAACTTTCCTCATGTTTTGCTGTTGATTTTTTTAATTGAGACTCAATATTTTTATCTTCTGTAGCTGTGCAAGTTATTTAGGCATTATTTTAGAAGCATTTAGAAGTTACAGAATCACAGAATGCTTAAGGTTGGAAGGGACCTCTAGAGATCCCTGCTCCAGCAGGGACACCTGGAGCATGTGGCACAGGGTGACATCCAGGCGGGTTTGGAAGATCTCCAGAGAAGGAGACTCCACAACCTCTCTGGGCAGCCTGTTCCAGGGCTCTGTCACCCTCACAGTAACAAAGTTCTTCCTCATATGGAGGTGGAACTTCCTGTGTTTCAACTTACACCCATTACCCCTTGTCCTGTCACCGGCCATCAGGGAGAAGAGCCTGGCCCAATCCCTCAGGTACTTCAGCATGTTAATCAAATCTCCTCTCAGCCTTCTTTTCTCCAGACTAAACAGGCCCAGCTCACTTAGTCTTTCCTCATATGACAAATGCTCCAGTCCCTTAATCATCTTCATGGCTCTCCACTGGACCCTCTCTAGAAGCTCCATGTCCCTCTTGTACTGGGGAGCCCAGAACTGCACACAGTACTCCAGGTGCGGCCTCACCAGAGCTGAGTAGAGTGGGAGGATCCCCTCCCTCAACCTGCTTGCAACACTGCTCCTGATGCAGGCCAGGATCCCATTGGCCTTCTTGGCCGAGGGCACATTGCTGACTCATGGTTAAAAATCCCAAATCCCTCTCTGTGGAGCTACTTTCCAGCAGGTCAACCCCTAATCTGTACTGGTGCCCGGGGTTATTCCTCCCCAGGTGCAGGACCCTGCACTTGTCCTTGTTGAACCTCATCAGGTTCCTCTCTGCCCAACTCTCCAGCCTGTCTAGCTCTCTCTGAAGGGCAGCACAGCCTTCAGGAGTGTCGGCCACTCCTCCCATTTTGGTGCCATCTGCAAACTTGCTGAGGGTGCACTCTGTCCCCTCGTCCAAGTCATTGATGAACAAGTTGAAGAGCACCAGGCGCAGTACTGACCCCTAAGTTACTTAAGACTTCTTTTAGTACTTTTAGTAGTGTGTTCTGCATTGCTAACTCAGCATGGAAACATCAACAGTTTGGGTTCAAGGCAGTCTGCTCCTTTCTCCTCCCAGGCTAGGACCGACATGTGTAGGAGAATTACTCTGTTCTGCTGCCTGCCCATGACTGTGGAAGAAACTGTTTTATCCAGAATTAGTACGATCCACTCAGTGACTATGTGGAAATACCTGCAAGATTCATGTGTCAAGCTGAGGCTGTGCAATTTGAAATCTACAGCTTTGCCCTCATTTTCCAATATACTCCAGTTAAACTTCACTGCCTGTTCAAAGTGGACATATGCAGAGAAGTGGAAATGTAGACACACCACTCTTCAGCACCCATGTGATGTGCACGTGGCTTCTCATCCCTCTATGGACAGACAGAGCCTAGTAGTCCTCTGGCTGGATGGAGCATTATGGTGCAGTGTCTTAGTTTCTACAAGATTCTGTAACTCTATCCTCATCCCTAAGCACATTTAACACATTTGTCAAAATGTTCAATAGGTTTTGAGCAGATCACACTGGAGAAAGTTTATGGCATGGTGGTGGCAGTGGACTAAACAGAACAAGCTTACCTATGGTAAATTGTCTCCTTATCTTACCTTACAACATGTGAAAGCAGTTTCACTCGTTTGGTCCTGTTGTGAGTCCTCAGTGGTTCTGATCAATCTTGCCATCTTCTGTCAACCCTGCTGCACAGAGTTCCCGCAGACAGGTTCCTTTTCATACTGGAAAGTGAAACTTCACACTATTTATCAAATGCAAAGAGAATTTTAAAAGCAAGAAATTATCTAAGCTGTGAAAGTAAAGGTGACAAGCACAAGAAACTTATTAGTGAGCATAATAAAAGCAAGATAAATCACAAGAAACGAGCAAGACATTCACTTAAGCAAAGCACTCCAGCATATGCTAACCTTTAAACACATACTGAAATTCACTGAAGCCAATTCATACTAAGTATTTTATTGAATCCAGGATAAATTGTGGAATGCCATAAGTAATAAAAAAGGCTAACAAACACATCTTATTTTTCAAGATTTATTTCCTTGCATTTACTAAAACTTTATATACAAAACCAGGTAGTTTTGCCTTCATGGTGTCCTCAATTTTCAACTTATTATGGTATGGGTCTTATATTTGCTGGACCACTCTGATTTTATCTAGAGTAGAATGCTTTGTAAATCTAAACAGAGACAATTACTTCAGTCTAAAAAGTGTAAGGGAAAATTGGAAAACCAATTTACTGTATTATTGAAAGTTGTTTTTGAAGTGTCAAGGAAAAACACAGAGAATGAAGGAAGACAGTGCTGCTCAAAACCAGCAAGACAAAGACTGAGATGAGCTCCGATTAAGTTTAACTGCCCATAAACACTGGAACTTATAATTTGATTAGCATGTTATGAGCATAGTTTGTAGAAGAGTCTTTAAGGTATTCACATACACTGTGTTAAGTCATTTCCTATACTCACTGTTCCCTGAATTATGAAGTATTCGCTTTTGCTTAGCTTGGTTCATTTTCAATTTGACACTGATTCGTAATGCAAGAAACATGTCTTGCTCTAGTCTTCAAGAGTTCCTTTAAAGTCATCTTTTCATTTCAACTCTGGCTAGTTAAAAGTTTCCTGAGAACCTTTAATGAGGAGTTGAGGACTACACAAAAAAACACAGAGGACGCCACATGAAAAGGAAAACTCCAGTCCAGTTCCTTCAAAGCAAATTCCAATAACTTCTGTTGAAATCATGAACTCACCACTTTCTTTACAAGAATAAAGCTGCCAGTCTCCAAGATCTCAGTCTCCAAGAGTTTGATTTTAAAAGATTTAATGAAGGATGAAACAGTGAGGCCTTAAATTTGTTTAATAGGCAGAGATATATGACCACACCAAAATGTAAATGGAAATTGCCAGGTGGATGCAGAGAGTTTGTATTCAAACTTGCAGAGCTGTTTACGTGGGACTTCACTCTCTTACAGGAATCTGATGGGGGAGTTTTCTACAACTTGCTCAAACACTTCAGGGAAAGGAGATTAGTTTGGCTTTAATTTAACCAGCTAAATTGAGTGTTATTACTGGAAACAGCTCTAAGCTTTTCAATTCCCCTAATGAGGTCGAAACTTCTATGGATGCTATCACCTGAGACTACTGTAATATTTTATTTGGATTTAAATCTTCAACTTGGCAGCCCTGCTGCATCTCCGTGGACACCTCTCGTTTTAGTTTTATATTCTCCCAGGTGGTTGATTACTTATCCCCGTAACAGGATTCCTTTTCATATCGAGGAAGTTTTTGACCTCCGTTGCAGGACTGCGTTGAAACCTTAGCAGACAAAGGCTGTTGTTTTCCTTTGTTTTGTTTTGCTATCAAGACCAAACAATCCATAAGTCTTGATTTATTTGACAGACTTTTCAAGCCACCTTAATTTTCTGAGTTTCTTTGATTCTTAATGCCATTTGGAACAAATCTCTTCTGCTAACATGAAAGCAAACTAAGAGCCAAGATTTTTATGGGAGACAGGAAACATATATTTAAAGGAGTGCTGTGTTATCTTTTACAGCAACAACAAAGGGAATATAGGCGAATATACTCCCAAATGACATAGTAGATTTTTAAACTGGTCTCAGGCGTAAGCCTTCTTGCAATAGTTGTATAGTATCAGCAAAAGGCAGTAAAACCTGCTTACAACCACAACACAAAATCCCCAGCTGCCCTTATTTTTAGTCAGAGACAATCATCAAACCTGCACAGAACTCCAGCTGTTTTCAGATTTGCTAGAAATCTCACAAGAAGAGATTATTTAATAGAAGAAACTATTTAATAGAAGAAACTATTGACTTTGCATTTGTTAACATCCAACTGTGTAAGGTTTAGCAATAGCAGAGTACAGTTGTCCAGATCCATCTAGTCAATCAAACTACATTTCTTTTTCAAATATAAATATATATATATATAAACTTTTCATACACAAAAAAGGGCATTTCTAGAACATGATACCATTAAGTGTGGCAGACGCCCCTGGAACAGTCCCTGAAACAAAATGTGTAGAGAGAATAAGCATCATACTGGCTGGAGAATCTCCATTCAAATTGGAAATGGAAAAAAGGTTATTTAGCCTTGTTGGTCTCTATGAACTGTTGAGGACAAACTGATTTCTATAGTGTTACTAAGAGAGAAGTTTTTTTCTTGAGATACATGATTTGTGAACTGGTATATTTGAAAACTAGCTGAGAAAACATGGATAACAGAACTTAAGAAATATAATAAACACATAATTAACACATAACACACACTTTCTAACATAATTAACTCATAACATATGGTTTCTACAAAAGAAAAGAAAATTAGTTAAAACAAAGGAAACATGTTTGTCTGCCTAAAAAAACTGATGAAGAAAAGAAGGTGTTAAAAAAAAAGGATGTGTAAAAACCTCTGCACATCATATCAAGCGGACCTTTGAAAAGCCAGTCACAATCTGCTGTTCCTCATATAAGGTAAAAAATCAGAATTATTGCAAGGTTTTTTGGGCCTCATCCTACCAGACATGATTCTTGCTAAAATAAATTCTCCTTCCTTAGACTCATGACAAGCCGAATAGAAAAAAATCTAGACCAGGGTTAAATTTCAACAGTGCGTTACTGTGCTGTTTTTTGATAACTTTTTTTTTTATTGTAGTGAATCTTTAACCCATTCTTTTTAGACTTATTCTATCCATAAATAGTTCTAGTAGTTTAGAAATGCATAAGGAGCAATGTACTTTAATTCGAGGTGCACTAGGGTCCTGCAAGCATCCCAGGCAAAATTGTTTTTCCCAGGACACAGGGCTATGCTGTGAGGGAAGCTCTGGGGACAGGGCCTGTTCTCCCTCTGAGTTGCCTTTTCTTCCCCAACCCTCCTCTGCTGTTTTAAATGTCAACTTCAGAGCATCAGACAGCAAGTCAGTCAAAGAACAGATCTCAGATTCATTCCGTGTTAAAAAAATAAAATAAAATAAAATAAATACTTTTTTTTTCCCCTAGTCTTTCTTGGAAATGGCTGAGCCCTCTTGGCCAAAAATATCTGAAAAGTTCAGTCTGAGGCAGAGCCTGGGTATAAGATACTAGCCTGTTGTTTTACTGTTTAGAAAATCACAAGGAATTGAAAACTGGGTCTTGGAACTGACAAACACTAAAAGCATGGGTGATTATGTTAGTCTCAATAATATACAATTTACATAATATCTGGAAAGCATTTCAAGTCACAGGACAACTACATATAAGCTAATTAAGGCAACCTAACAACTCCAAGTGTTGCTCCATCTGGAAACTTTCTATTGATATTTAGCAGTTCATCTCTTTTGCAGTTAACAAAACGATAGAATCGGTTTTGCTGGAGTTAAAGTCTTTGACACATTTTTGCTCCCTGCTGAATATTTCGGCATACATTATATCACTCAGCCTGAGAGGTAGTTGTTTTTTTCCCATGTTTCAAACCTGCAAGATGTTACTGAAACTAAACTTCCATGGAAAACATCTGCAGAAAACAACAGCCTTAGCAGTCGCGGCATTTGTCAGATGGTCAGAGAAGCACCCAGTGAAAATAATTCAGAAAAGAGATACGTATTTACATAGTGAAGCGATCAGCAATGAAGGTGAAGGCAGTGACTGGGTGAAACGTACAGTAGCTCATTTATAATTTCAATGCCCCATAAATGCAAAAGAACAAGGTATCAAGTCTTTAAGTTACCTTGAAGTATCTGTGACAACTCAGAGAGAGTGGGCTGATAGAAGCTGGCTAACATATGACCAGGCCTAGTTTGAAGAAATGAGAACTCTGGAACTGTGAGTCAAAAGCAGTGTTTAAAAACAGCAATTTTAGCTTTCGTGGAAAGGGCTCCAGAATATCCTGCTGTCAAGGGTCTCCTGCCATCTAGTGGGCAAATCCCTCTCACGCGCTCTTCGTGCAGGCTCGTTCCAGGCAAACAAACTTGCTTTGGGCACTAGAAGAAATACTCCCTGGAAAGAAGTTGCAGTGGTTACACCATTAATGACAAAACAGGCTCACTTCTGAACTTCTGTAATAGAAGCACTTTTTTTTTTTAAGGAAGATTTACATTAATATTAGTGTCTGTAAGTTAAGACTTTTAACCTTGCACATGCTTCATGTCTAACGATCTCTGGGAGCACTTCAGGATGTTCTTAAAATTAAGTATGTGATTCTGAACTGTCTGCCTCAAGCAGCAGTGTGTTCTTTACAGGTACAGTCACAAGCCTGACCTTGATGTGCGCCACAGAAAACTGAAAAGCTGCTCTATCTGCTTCTACGGGAAGAAAATGACAGGAATACAGACAGCTCTTGCAACTTTCCTTTACATTCCCACAGCCAAAACATAAAGAAAATTGTGTCTTAAACCCACAGCGACTTTGCACGCAGCAGTGCCAACTACTAATGTCAAGAGTCCTGAGTTCAGCAGAGGCCATTCTGGTCCACACCTGAACACAAAAAAACCCACTCCCAGACCCACTCAAAGCGAATAGTTTATCCCCCATGTGCTACTGACTCTAGGTAGATGTTACCACTCCGATTCCTTTACTGACCCCAGGGCCAAATTCTGGCCACAAGGACCCACTTTCTGAATCAAGTTTAAAGTGAATCAAGGTCAGTGTCAGGTGTGACAAAAATGAGCCCAAGGAAAGGGCTTGCTTTCTAGAAGAGCTGAATTTGTCTTTTTTTAATTAAATATCTTGTATAATGTTAAAGATCTCTAGAAAAGGAAACAATGCATCCTCCATTATTTATAATGTTTTTAAAAAAAGAATACTAGAAGTTTAACCATGCATTTGTTTGCTGCATTATTTTCTTTTCCTCCCCTGGGGGTCCTAGTAACTAAAGGCATGAGGGAAATATTTATTTACTGTTACTGTCTGGTTCAAAACCACCTTATATCAAGGGACATAATAGTCTAAACATTTGTACTAAATCGAGGCAAAAAAATGCTAAAGAAAAAAAATCCTTCACTGAACTCATTTGTATTTGGTGAGAAAATACCTGTTTGGGTAATCTTGCATTCATATTCTTTTATCTCTATATATTTGTAAAGATATTTTCCCTGTCTTCATATTTAATGGAGTAGGTTGCAGAGCCATTCTTCAGCAGCTCAGCAAGGTACATGATCATCTATGGAGCTTTTGAAGCAAATTACTACCATTTGCAGATGTGACATTATAGAAAACATCCGGTTCATCAGTGCAGCTTGAATTCAGAGGCCTGCTCAGCACGCACGTATAGCTAAAGGTCACCACAGAAAGATCTGGGAGGCTCCACTGGCACGCGCATGCCTGTACAGCTGGCACAGCTCATGTTGGATTCGCAGCAGAAACTGAACTGCTGATCCTCCACATCCATGGTGAGCAGTTACTACTATTTCTTATTTTTAACTGTCTGAAAACCTACACATTTGCTGACCTGAATTAGGAATTAACTCCAGGAGAAGAAATATAGATGAGGAGACATCTAGGTCTGGCACAAGCACAGCAGATCAAGATCAGCACTGTAATATTAAAATTACTTTAAAAATCTATATTAAGGAGAATTTACAACTAACTCTACAATGAAACAGAAAAGAGAATTAGAAGTTTAGTGCTAAGTGTGCAAAGAAGATCAGTAGTCGTTTCTTTTTAATTGTATGAGACCATGAGGAATTTTGCTTGATTCAAAACTTAAAATCAGATGAACTGAACTACCTAGATGTTCTGGATGTGTAGATAATAAGGAAAAAAAAAAGTTACTTTATTCCAAGATGTGGAAGTTTTTCACATTTATGCTACAAATTTCTATATGGACAGAGCTTCAGTAGATACTACTTGTAAAAGAAAATAAAAACAGACAACAAAGGAGGTAGAAACAGACAGTAAGACTTCATGACTTCCAGCCTCAGTCTCTGTCCCGGATAAAAAGGCAGTTCAGTGAGAAAACAAAATACATTAGATTTTATCTCTTGATTAGCTCAGCATGATCACATAGTTATATCAGAAAAATGCAGACGGCTATCCTATTTAAAAATTATAGAGTGATCATTCTGATGAGGAAGCATTAAAAGTAAGTACAGAACTTTAATTTGACTTTTTTTTTCCCCTCGATTCTTTTGCCTAACCAGAGAGCCAAAGCTTTTTCTTACTTGATGTTAGAATTAAACTATTCCCTAAATTATAGCATGTTACTTTCTAGTTTTCTTCTCTCACCAGCAATCAGGTACACAGCCCAGTTTAATAGGGATAAGCAATAATGTCCAAGCGAGATGGGGATGAATGGAGTCTTGCTTCTTCCTTTGCATTCTTTCCTTAGGAGATCCAAGCATCCATTGTCTTCATATATCAGAATGTAGAAAAAAAAAAGCAAAAGTGGTCTGCAGGATGTGACAAAGCATTTCTCTATCATGAAAATTACTTCTTCTTAAGGGTCAGTGGTCTGCTAGGAGTTTCAGCCAGATTACAGTGAGCAACTTAAGGAAAAAAAAATGATATAACCTTTAAAATAGGGTTTAGACTAAACTTACTTTTGATAATAAACTTTTGAAGGGGATTGAAAAAGATAGTAATGAAAAGTAATAGCTGTGGTAGTAGTGTAGACTGACCTTAAAGATCCACAGGAGTCATACTGAGCAAAATAGCTGGGCATAACAGTATTTTAATTACATTCTCTTTTTAATTATCATTTAATCAAACAAATGTCTTTTATAGTACTGCCCACATCCTCTTAAGCAATCAATGATTTCTTTTTTTTATATACAACTTACCAAAAAGGTCAGAACAAAAGTAAGCCATTAAGTTATCAGAGATAAGCCTGGAAGTAATTATGTAAAGCTAAACAAATCCTGACAGATAAATTAAACAAATCAGAGTTCATTGTTAGAAGGACCAGAGCCTGACCCAGTAACCTTGTGTGTTTGTTCCTCAGACTCCATGTGGAGAGAAAAAGAGGTCTTCAAGAACCCAAGATAAGAAAGATTAGTATTAGCATTTTAAGTTAGTATTATTAAGTTAGTATTAGTACTTTTTTTTAACAGATTGCTTGTAGTGCTTTTTTTTAACAGATTGCTTGTGTCTCTATCAGGAGAAGCACTGTATAATATATACCGTGTGAAATTTAATGTTTGAGGAACCAGTTTAACCAGATTTCAAAATACCACAATTAACCATAATCAAACTTTACAGAAGAGCCAAGATATATTCTAAAGAGCCTATATGCTGTAATATATTCAATAATATAAGTATATTCTAAACAAACTCAGAGTTGCTGGCACTATCAAGAAACCAAATTAAACTAGTTATTCTGAATCTGCAGTTAACCACACATTAATCATCAAATCTTAACTTAAATGAGTGAAACATCATCTAAAATCTACAACATCTGGGCTGATGAATTAGCCCTCTATTTCTAAAATTCTCTGTGCACAAGATACAAAGAGTAATGATAGTACACCTTCATCCAGTGTCTGCCCTAATAACAAAAGCATAGTTTATTTTCATAAAGGCTTATGTTCACTTTGTTGTCTTTATTAGGGATAAACTAAGAGATAAATTTCAGTCACATAGGGACCCAGTAGCTCTTACGTGTAACCTATCTCTGTAGCAGTTCAAGTGTACTATTTTCACTGTATAAAATCACAAGTGCTCAGAAAACCTTAATAACACGACAGACATGGAAAGATGACCTCACCTGGAGGTTTGCTTTGCTGGAGATCTGTAGATTGACTCCAGGAAGTTAGTTTCGGTTGGTGGAATATATTCTGGACAAGGACATTACTCTTCAAATAGTAAAGACAAAGGAGTTCAAAATTTTGTACACCAGATGGCAATGTACTCTTAAAAATGGCTGAATGAACTGTTCCATGGAGATCATCATATCATTGCTGCTTTATTCTGAGTAATTAACTTTTAGGATTATGTTAGCCTGATTACCCTATCACTGGAAAGGGGACCAACATGGAATATATCAATTCGATTGATGTGATGAGCAGATCTGATCTGAAGTTCTCAGCACAGATCTTCATTTCTACAAGCTGAAATTTTAATACTTCTTAAGGAGTAATGTTGGGTCTGACCATATTTTGCTTACCACCATAAGAGTTAAACCTGCTTCTCATCAAAATTTCTTTCTTCAATGAATTCTGTTTTTTAGCTGAAATGAATCTTCAGATTTAGTAAACAGAACTACAATCTATCTCAAAAAAAAAAAAAAAATCCAGCAACCGACACTGCACCTTCTCCAGACAGAAATATTTGCAACATTCCCACATGTGATCTTTTTCTCTAAGTAGCAGGGACTTGTGCATCATCAGATATTAGTGCAGATCCAAGGTCTCTTCCAGGATCTTGATGATATCTCAGCGTTCTGAAGCGGTAGTTGTGAAACTTCCTGCTGTTTCTTCAAATGTCTCGATTTAGTCATGATTGGTGTGCTGGTTTTAACCCCGCTCATCATGACAGCCTTGTCTCGGCATAATTGCAGATTGCTGTCCTTCATCATCTTTTACAGTTCCACCCACCTAGACCAAAGCCCTCTTGACTCAGATTTGAAGGTTCTCCCATTTCAGTGTCTCCACAAATGGAGGCTCCAAAGAAGCAACAGGTACCCTTGAGAATCTGTCTTTATCTTCATTCTATCTACATTCTAGAGAAGATTAAATGGAGACATTAGTGACTGGTGTTTGTGCCAGAGCTACTACCATCACCTGTCATTCACCTCAACTTATCATGATCAGATACAGTCTTTAAATAAGAAACATGATGTTACTAAAATATGTGAGTTTAACATCAAAAGTGAAATTATTTGCTGTAAGATAAATGAACAGACTTATATAGGCAATGCCAATTCTGGAAATTAATTCTCAGTAAATTTCCTGTTAGCTAATGAAACTCTTCCTAGCTAACAAATCTTGTTTTAAAATTTATTTCAGAAATCAGAACTTAAAGGATGAAAGACGATGATGCAAATATATTTAAGAGTTTGCTTCAATGAAGTAAAAGAGAGAGAACAATTCCCTGACAGTAATTTTGCACATGAAATTAAAGTTAAATAATACTGACTGAAGTTATTGCACTCTGACCTCCTAAATTTGCATAAATCATGGTCTTATGTTTAAGTACTCAAAATACATCTAGAATAAAGTGAAATTTCTTGTTAACTGATTGCTGCAGTCCCTATGAATGCTGCAATTTCCCTCCTGCCTTTTGTCCCTCCAAAATCCTGACTTGCCCCATCATCTGCAAAAGGGTTTGCAGTGTCCCCTGGAACCCAACCTGCAGTGAGGAATCTCACCTCCCCAAGGAGAACACAACTATTTGCTCAAAGTTAACATCTGTACACAGCTAGCAGACAGGCAGACACCTCCAAACGAAAATTGAGAATAGGAATAGTAATTTCTTTCTGCAGTAGTGACTCTGTCTTTCCACTGATTATACAGTGATTTTAATTTATGCAAAATCTCTCTTTGAATACTTCTTTTGAATCCTTTCTCTTACTGTTCCCTATTAGACAGCTAATAGGTATCTCAGTTACCTACCTAGATTTGATAGTATGTAACCCACATATTTCCTGAAAAAAGACATTTTAATAACATAGACTATTATCTGTTGCATTTTCATAGCCTCAACTCAATGCAGTTATTCATACTGTGACATTCTTTTGTCAACTACCACATACAGCAATAGTTTTGCCTTTACAAGTAAAATAAAACATTTACAAGGTAATCTTTTGTCTTTATTGCATTTTAAATATGTATGCAATTTAATGAACAGTAAAAGAGGGAGTTATGTTATAATACAGTTAAATATGTCCCCATGAAAAATTTATTTCTGTTTGTCTTCAAAATTCAATTAAAAATATTACATTGATCTAAAATAACAATAGTTCTGGAATCTTTCTGTAAAAAAATGGATAGGATTGCTCTGAAATGTAAGTACAAACAACTTGATATAATTCCAGATTAGCACTTTGCTACAAAAAGAGAAAAAAAAGAAAAAAAAATCCTCTTTTGGGACACTGCTGACAAGTATAAGAGGATCTATAGGGCCAATTATTTTCCTACTTTTCAGGCACTAATTTCTTTATTAATATTGAGAGATAAAACTCCCTATATCTATATTTTGCTACAGAAGCAAGAAGCTCCTCTTTCAGAAATTCTAAGCAATCAACAATTCCAATTAAATTTGCATATCTGGAACAGATTTTGTTACCAAATAAATCTTGATCATGATGCTTTGGGGCACATCTGATAGCCATGGTCACACAGGTCTGCTTCTGAGTTTGGCCATAAAGAAGGTGAAAAAATTACCCTGAAGTCGATGCCTTATTTCATCCATTATTTGGATCAGCCAGCAATATCAATAAGTTGCAAACACCAGTGTTTGATACATAATACACAGACTGTACACTGTTAAATGCAGAGTGATAGAAACTTGCCCTTAGCCATGTATGGCAAATTTCAGTTTACATTTCAGTTCATTTGCAAAGTAAGGTGAAAGGAAGAGCCTGCAATAAATGCTTGTCCACTTTGCTAAACATCAGCAATAAATGATAGAGCAGTGTAGCTTCTATTTAAGTGCATAATTTTCTTACATATAGCATAAGGACAGAACAAATGAACTTGGGGACACTACATGGTTTTCCTTTCTCCTCTCAGTCTTCTCACTGATGTCTAGATAAAACCACACTGGCCTACTGCTGGGAACACCTATTGCCTAGGGTGCGATTGCTTCCTGGAGTAGTAAAGAAATCTGTGTTATCACTCAACAGCGAACACACTTTGCCTATAACAAGTATTTAAAAACCAATGAAAGGAAGTACTTTTTCATGCAACACATAATTACATTTTGGAACTCGTTGCCACAGGATGTTGTTAAGGCCAAAAGCATAAATGGAGTTAAAAAGAGACCAGACAAATTCATGGACAAAAGGTCCACCACTGGCTATTAAAATACGATGGTCCAGATGCTGCCTCTAGCTCAGGAAATCCCTAAGCCAGTGATTGCCAAAAGCTGCGGAGAGAGGAAGAAGTCTATAAGAGGAGCCCAGAAGATAAGGCTCAGTACTGATGAGTTATTCTTTAATCTGGATACTTAAGGAAAAAAAAAAAAAGGTCTTATATGATAGCACTGTCAGTTCTACCCACTAATTTTTGATCACCTGGGATGGTTTTTACAAAATTTGACAAAGATATAGAGGTCTCATGAAGTGCGTGGAAACAGGCAGCTCAAGGGAAAACAATTTTTAATATTCAAAAGCTACAGCGTCAGCTCAACTTTTATTAAATATCAACACAAGACACAAATATGTAGGAGATGGAACTGCACTGAAACTTTGTTCACAGAACTATTCAGTGTTGTAATTTGTAAATATTACAAAACTTATTAAAAATAATTGCAACAGAACGAAATCTGTAGAGAGGCATATAAATAATATTTAACACTCATTGCAGACTTAGGATCACATCAAAAATATAAATAAGACAAAGCCCAGAGTCAATCCAGCTGTCTGAATACACAAAGTAAAATAAAGTGAGGAGAAAAACCACCCTTAAAAACATTAAGGAATAAAGTTGTTTATATTTCATAGTGAAAATGTACATTTTGCATTACCATTCATTCCCCATCACATGTCATAAAGTCACATCTGCATCAAATGTTCTACTCCCTCTCTTTGAACTCTTTTGAAATGTTTCCTTGGTGTTTTTAAAGGAGTGTAAAAATGGACTTAGACTAATTCAAGATCTGTTTTGTTTCTTGCCAAGATTTCATTCCAGATTATTAAGAGGGCCTCAAAATTCAGCTAAACAAAATAATTGTGTTGGAAAAAAAATTAGTGATTCATTTGAAAAAAATATGCCTCTTGGCAAAAAGAAAGGAAACTAATAGGAGGCAAAGGCAATAACTGAAGTACTTCCTTATAGAAATAAGCATGCATAAATGTCAACACAGATTCCTTATAGTCAGCACGCATGATATGAAACTGCATTAACTGTTTGTGCACTGTGCAATACATTTATACATGGCAGACCTCTACAGCCAAAACTGTTTGAAAACATCTACGCTGGTTCATGACTTAACTTTTTTCTCCATCAGAACACCTTCATGGCATTTCTGAGAGAGATGGACAGTTTGTAAAAGATAGAAATTAAAATCTGTCTTCTTAGAAGTTATTGGGGGAAACTCTAAACCTGAAGTGTGAGTATAGGGAGACTACAATGCTTGGCTGAAAAACAAACACGCCTGTGAGGTGGCTTTTCAGACTGTGGTTTCAGTATGTTTTTTTCTGAATCTAAAACCTAGCCAGCAATAGCCCCAAACCACAATTTCATTTTTTAATATTGCATCAGAAGTGTTTTATAAACTGCCCAACTTAAAGAATGTTACAAACTGAGATAAATCAATGAGAAAGCCCAGAAGGCCAAACTTATTACAAATGGCTCGATGCTACAGCTTTTGCGTATAGCCTCAGTTGAGCTCAATAAGGCAGTCCATATGTTTCAGTGCGAAGGCTCAGAACAGCCTAGGGAAAACAAAAAGGGGATAATTGTTTCTAACATATCATTTACATCTTGTGAGCTATTCCCACTTGGCCACAGGGAAGTCTGCATTAATTCATGGCTCCAGACACAGAGAGGTGAAGAGGCTGGATACTAATCCAGTAAAAAATTAGAGGACAGAGAAAACTGAGATTTGCTTTTAAACAGGGGTTTCTTTTTATTCTCTCTCTTTTATTTTTATTTTTTTAACTAAGTAAGTAATGAAAATAATGGTATCCACAATAGTCCCTGTCATACTATCAATTTATCTATACAACTAAAAACTATTTTAGTGAAAATACAGTACTGAAACTATTTAAGGAAATAACTATTCCAGTGACTGGAAGGGTCACCGAGGGTACTGCTCATTCTGCACAAGACAGACAGCTGTATATGTGTGTCTGAACCAGCTTCCAAGCACTTCCATCATGGTAAAACTTTAATCCCTGCCTCATTCAGCTGGAATGAAATGCTGGATTAAACATTGGGTCCATTCGTTCCTTAATATTCAGCAATGATGATGCTTGGAAGAAACCACACATATGTCGATAACATGAATATCTGCTGAGACACTCCCGTATCATTTTACATTCATTTCAAAAGAACTTACACTTAAGGTAAAATCTCATCAATTTCCAGTCCTCCAGCAATCATATTATTGCCTGAAGTAAGCCCACTGGAGTCTACTGGACTCTTTCCAACTTTATTAATATGTCTGGGGATCAAATATATCGAACAAACTGACTAGGCAGTAATGCTAGGGCAGATTGCCTAAGACTCCAGCTGAGTTTCCCTTCAGTTTCCCACAACTCTTCTCCCTGAACAACTCTCTGATTAGGAAATAACAACAGCTACTCTCAGTTGACTTTGGATAAGGCAGTAAGACTACCGCATGTATAGAGTCTGTAAATTGTATGTTTCCCTTAGATAAGTGTTGGAAAGATATGAGCTTCATTAGCTTCCAAGGGATCCTATTAAGAGTAGAGAAAAAGACACAGGAATAAAATATATGTCAGTCATAAAGAAGTAAAAATGTTTTACTCTGTTTCTCAAGTAAGACAACTCTAAAACAAAGGAAATAGTGATTCTTTTCAGCAACCCAATGAGTTTGATTCAGTAATCCTCACATAGTCATCTAGTGCCATTTGAGATACCTAAAAGTCATTGCATGATTTTGGAAGTAACAGAGTATTTTTCCTTTTGGATTAAATAATGCATTTAAGTTAATAAAACTCTGAATTACAAATGTAAGAGCAAAGTGTAAGTACGTAATTTCTAATGGTCAATACATAAATAAGTACATAAACATAAATAGAAAAATCTCAGGATAAATGCCATTAATATAATACTGACATTCAGAGAAATACGCTGGAGAAAAATTAAAGTGCAGTTCACCAATACTTTCCAGCCTATTGCATGAATAACAATGTCTGTTTCCCCACAGAGATGAATCTTGTAAACTGTGTCTAGAGGTTAGGGCATTTTTTCTCACAACTGGACAAGTCTTAAATTTTACCCAAATCATCTCTGTGTTCACATAAAAGAGCAGATCAAGTAATGCCTTCAACAGCTACAGTACATTTTAATTCCACCTTCAAGTCTTGCTGATGAACCAACAGAATCAAAGACAATCTGAGTGTGTACAGTTTGGGTATGTACAATTTGGGTAGGTACATGTACAATTCAGGTATGAATATTAGTAAAGTCATCTCTATTGATGAAAAAAATATATATATATTTTTTCAGCATGATGGGACTCCATACAAATACTAGAGCAACCATTTCTGTAGGCATCTAAACACTGCTTCCAAAATTTGAGCTAATGCCATAAAAATTCATGTATCTAAAAGTCTGTGACCCTTTAGAAAGGAAATGTTTGCATTAAAAATATTTTGATGGTTCATTTCAATTATTTTTGTAGTTTGCATCCCAAAGAGTAACTTAAAAAGAATTACAGAATATTTATTGAAAGCAAGTTAAGAATTATTCCAGATGCTTAAAATCTAGTTTGTAACATATTTTCAAAGAAACAGACCTCATCCAGAGAGCTTAAACTATCCACAGCTTAAACTGAGAGCCTTTTGTTATCAGACACTCACTGTAATCATCCTTATAACAACAACTGATCAAGAGTAGTTTTATAAAATTACTAAGTAAATATTGCATAATGCAATACTTCTGAGAAAACAACATTTTGCTTACAACTCAGAAAGCAAACTAAGAAACAAAAGCTTACGTAAAATATTTCTTAAGAAATTTCCATTGTGTTGTTTTAAGTCTGTTTCTGAACTGAATTGTACTAGGTCAAGGGGCCATGATTTTGCAAAAAGACTTAAATTTGCATAAAAGCATTAAATTATCAGCTACATCTATGCTATCTTTAAGGCCCTCCGTGTATCTTTTGGCATCTTCCATCTACTAGAAGCATGTTCTGGAGTAATCTGGTCCCAGTTGCACAGGTCCTTGTGCCTGCTCACATCCAAGCCTCTCCATCTTGGTCACACCAGGCACACCATGAACTTCACACTGGTTGCCTTTTAGACTTTGGAGGTTTCCTTTTCATGCCAAGAGCTCCCAGTGAAAGGTCAAAAACCACAGTAAGAAATCATACTGCAGGATACCCACAGGTGCCAACACCAAGGGCTTATGCAATTGCAAGCCGTCCTTCAGATCTCAGCATACGGTCGAATTGTCCCAGTCTTTGGCTGGTCTACGAAACTCTCTCTGAGCCAGAAACATTTTAACATATAACAAGCAAACTATTCCAAATGTTATAATGTGAGAGAGTTACATGTCCCAGTCCAGAAGAGATCCCACAAGTTTTCTAGCATGTGCACAGTGTAGATAATGTAGGAAAGATATACAGTGTAGATATACAATATGTATGTTTACCTATATAGGCACTTAAGAATTTAAGATAACAGTTTAGTCCTATTAGAACATACTCGCACTTTTCCAGAAAATTTCTGTGGAATCCACTGCAGTGGATCCCTGAACCTTTTTGTTTTTATGACGCAGAATGGAACAACTGCTTATTTTGCTCTTTGCTTCATGGAAATAAAAAATGCTGTCAAGATAAATGCTTAAGAAAAAGCACTCCTTTTTTTTTTTTTTTTTCGATGCATGTTTACATTCATTGGATTCAGTTCCAATTGTACAGAAAGTAATATATTTCCACTCATTTGAGGTGCAAAAAAGTAATAAAACTCAGAAAAACCCACCAAATTTTGGCCGAATCAAAGTATGTTTTAAATAAATGTTGTCCCAAACTATAAATTAGTCTAATATTTGAATGAAGTCCAGTTTCCACAGTACTTAAACCTTGGCCTGAACTTGATGGAACAAGATCAAGAATCACCAAAAGATTGGCAAAATCTGGAAAAACCCAGCCTGAGAATATAACAAAAACCAGAGAAAGAGAGGTTTACAATTACAAGCAGATCATGAAGACATAATTTGCTTATAGTAGTAGCTGACCAAAAACAGAGAATCATTTTAATGCAAGAGAGATCTTATGGATTTTTCAATTCTGACAGACAGAACAATGGGGAGACATGATATTACAGAAGTTACCATAAATCATGAAATATGTGGAGAAGCACTATTTACTGTTTTAACTTGTATAAGAATGAGGGGAGTACCCAATTTATTTACCAGGCCGAAAGTTTAAACCAAACAAAGGAAGTCATTTTTCACAGATAATTAAATCTCATGCAAAATTAAATTGTGGAACTCATTATTTCAGGATATTGTGAAAGTCAAGGGTCCAAAAGGTTCAAAAAGGCATTAAATATACTCCATGGAGAATAGATCCGTCAAAGGCTACTTAACATGATAGTCCAGATGCAGACTACAGTTCAGGAAATCCTTGCAATCACTGATTGTCAGAAATGAAGTTATGCCAAGGAAAAGAGCAAGGTAAGCATACTCTTATTTCTAACAAATATATATTAAACATCTGTTACTGGTCACTGCAAGGCACAAAATAAGAGGTATGATGGATGTTTGATCTGATTCAATATGGCAACGCTTATGTTCCTTTCCACCTGCTCTTTATATGAATGAAAAGTAAATACTGAGTGACTTTTAGAAAATACTGCCACTATGATTTGGTAGATCTTTAAAAAAAAATGAATTGGATAAATGATCATATGAGGTGCCCAGTAATAATCAGATGCTCCCCAGGACCATTGTGAAAAGAGTAAAGAATTCAAGAGGAAACAAAAATATGTTCCTTTTGTGTTCCTTAAAAGCACGCTAAGTAAGAAATGCTTTGGCTAATCTCTCTGTTTTTCTTAAGTCTACATACTCCTCCTCTGAAAGTATCATACATATTACACACTCTTGCAGCATGGATTTGACAACTTATCACTATATGTTTCAGCATTCAAATAATATTGTTTAAAATCTTTTTTTTTTTTTGCCAAAGAGTGCTATCACATTTATGAAAGGGTGAAAAATGCTGCGGAAAACAAAAAAACAAAAAATGAAGAAAGCCTTTGACACAGATTGCCACCCTACAGAGAATGTTCTAATGGCAAATCAGCATATTTATAATTACACATATATAAAAGCAGTACAAATTAACTTATAGCACATTGTGCCAGAGTATGGCCCAAAGCTGTAATAATGTATCTGAGTAAAGAAACTTCCAGTTCTTCTTACCATGTTTACAGAAAGAAGTATCATGTTTTAACATTAGGCAGTAAAAAAAGTTTCCATAGGCATTGACCATAGCAACAAGGAACAGGATGCGTTTTGGTAGCCAACACATGTGGTAGTTCTATTAGCTCAGACTTTTCAAGAAAGAAGCCCCAAAGATCAGAACACAGAAGCTACTTAATTTTGTGTCAGATACATGTACTTTTTTTCCAACTCAACAAACTGTGCAAATAATTTGGCTAGATGTTAAATGGTTCCTGGCAATTTTGAGTGCTTGGAAGAACATATGTTAAGTAACTTTCTAGTTTGTTTTTCTGTTAATGTATTTGAACAATTAAACAAAAAAGAGGACAAGTATCAAACACTTGAATATCCAACTAGGATAAAATAAAATTCAGTGTAATAACTAATAACCATCTGACAGGTAAGATTATTTCTAAGCTTGGAGGACTTGTACAATCATAATGGTGTTGAGTGATCACCTTTGGATTTCAATAGATTTTCTTCATTTGTTCCTTCCAGTTAATTTTAAGTTCCTATCACTACTGCATCTACTATATATATTCTTGCAAATAAGGTATGATTCACTTTGATTAATAATTTGAGATATCAAAAAGAGAAGTTTTATACATGCCTAATATAGCTTAATGTACCTAAGAAGTTTTATTCATGTCTAATCTGAGGCAGCAAAACTAAAGCATAAGGGAAAAATCTGCACAGAAATCAATGCAACCAGAGCAGAACTGGTTCAACCAACATCAAACATGAGCGTGTTCCAAATGAGTTTGTACAAGCTCATAAAATACAGATGTTTGTAACAGATCACATAACCCAAGGCCGTTTTGATGCACATTTTGTAGAGGAATGTGTGGTGTGTATGGAACTCTTCTAGTTTATTTATTACTTGCCCAGGGCTATGCTCAGTCTAGCACTTCCTCTTTTCCTTGTCTCTCCCCTTCCTCAAGAATACCACAGCTTGAAAATTAGATTTGCGTGAAGAAACTGTGCCTTGCAACAATGAAAACAGTAAATAAAAGTAGTCTTTTCAAATCTGTCTCCATGACATCTCCTTCAACTGGTGTACTGGAGATGGGTGGCTTTTCAAAGAACAATAACTCAGCTTTTTTGATCCTACCCTTTTCTATTGCTCCTAAGAATTCTTTTAGGCTTTGAATCCTGTTCCCTTCTTCACAATGCCCTTAACATAGTCAGTATTGCAGCCTCTCCATGAGACAACAACAATCTATAAAACAATCTATAAAAATATATGTGTACAGTAAATTAATAGAAAACAATAGTTTCTGCAATCACATGAAATATGAAGCACTGTCCATAGTTTAAGAGGCCTAACAAAACTGCTCATCTTATGGATTGACCTTAAGCATTTTGATCTAACTTCAAAGATGGATTTAACTTCAAAGTTGGCCCTGCTTTGAGCAGGGGCTTAGAAGAGATGACTTCCAGAGATCCCTTCCAACCTAAATTATTCTATATTTCTAAGTCCTGCAGAGAAATTTTGGCTACTAACATTCAATCACAACAGCTCCCAAAGGAGACACTTATCATAATAACCACTTATTTGTACACATTTCTATAACCAACATCTTACAGAAACAAGCTCTCTAGGCTCCACAGAGCATTTCCTGTTCTACAACCACCTAAAGAAAAGCATGGAACAGATGAAAGTGAAAAGGGAGCTGTGGTAAGAGGCTCATGTCAGAGCTAAAGACAAGACAATGAACTTCACAAGAATATGCAAGGATAAAAATGATGCAGCCATAATATTTTGTCACAGGCATGCCCTCATCAGAGCATTATTTCTGTGAAAGCAGTGTGCAAACAGGGACTCCAGACCCCAATAATATAAGCATGTTATGGTCAGGAGTTATTAAAGACTGCTTTCATCTCCAGAGAGCCAGGACAGGGGAAGTGGGTAAATGGGAGAGAAGAAGAAAAGATGTGAAAAATTCCATTAAAAGAGCTGCTTTTAGTCAAACTTTTAAAGAACAAAGAAAGCAGACAGGCTGGAGTAAATACATATTCAGCAGAAGGAAACCTGAAAGTATGAAGCCTCTAAGTTGTCTAGAGGAATCTAAAACAGCTTTATCGAAAGAGAGGGAATAGAGCTACTCCTCCACAGGAAAAGCTGCTCTCTAGCCTTCAGCATCCAGCAGCCAAAGCCAATAACAGTTGGTCACTGACATGGTGACCAACAATAAAGCTACCCAACAAATAAAAAAACTAATTACAAAAAGGGAAATTTAAAAAAAAGCCACATACCCCCAAAATTCATAAACATAACGTATAAATACCATTTCAAAGGAGCACCAAAGGGCAATGTTTCAGGGACTCAGCACTAAGGAAGCTCTAAGAAAGTATTTGCTGGGCTTTGAAATGTCAGAGTTGCAATTAAAAGGGCCCTAAAACCATAAAAATTGCCAGTGTTTATCTGAACCACAGACTACTCGCTCATGCTGCTAATGCACATAGACACTGGTAATTCTCCCAGGATTAACTGCGAGCAGATCAGAAACCAGAGGCTCAGATTATATTCTCCTCAGCCGTTCCACATGTAGGAAAAAGCTAGACAATGACTGACCTCTCTTGGATAATATGATATATGCGCATGTTTCAGGGACAGGAGGACAAAAGAAAAGCAGACAGGAAAGAGAAAATGCATATGACTATATACATATCTATTCCTATAGGATTTTAGCTTCTTCATCTATGCTGCAAAGAGATTGCTAAACAGACATTGTGTGGCCCCCGAAAACATAGGAAAGAAGTTTTTTGGATTGCGTCATCCTAAATTCTTGAAGTAACTAGAATCAGTGAGGACTAGTCATTAAGATGGTATGAGAATCAGAAGAAAAATGTCACATGTCAAGCTGCTGAACACCTTACATAACTTCATACTAAAGCATGAAGTGCTAGCAAAATCTGGGAGACTTCATACTATCCAGCTTATGATTTGACTGGAATAACAGAGATGTATTGGAAATAACTTTCACAAATATTTAGCTTGTTCAAACATTATTAACAGTAAGAATATGACCTAGGTGTTCCCTGTAAATCATCGATATATCACAGAATCACAGAATAATTGAGGTTGGAAAGGACCTCTAGAAATCATTTAGTCCAATCCCCCACATGAATATATATATACACACATATATATTCATGTAAGATAGAAGGAGACATAGATCAAAAGTCTGGTAAGGACATAGTGTAGACACCCAAAACAGTAATAGATGGACAAATCTTTCTGTTTGCAACTCATGCAAACATCCAAAGCACAGGAGGTGGTACTAGTGGGAACTCTGATAGGAGTAAGAAGTGAACACCACTTCTATCCTGGTAAATTAAAGGATTAGTGACTTTCACAGGCACCAAGGTCAATAGGCACAGAGTTATCTGCATCTAACCTGGCAAACTCTCTTAGTTTTAAAAACTTGGTGGCTGCACACTAACAGCTTACTGAGAATGGAGTGTTCCCATTCCGGACTGTGTCTGGAAAAGATTTGGGAGAATATTAGTCACCATGCAAAGGAGTTTTCCAGCAACTCACTGATACCAGAACATTCACTCGCAGTGTTTCACTTTCTAGCATAAACTCAGCCAGGAAGGAAGATCCATTTGGCTTATTTTTAGTATACGGCCAATAGAGGTGCTACTTCAAACATAATAAGCCTTAGTATTCAGTAAAAGAAAACAGGTACTTTTAGAAATGATTTAAATTGCCCTGATTTATCCATCTACTTTAAGATGAGAGAGAGAGGAAAAAAAAAAAAAAGCAGACTACTTCTCTCTTCTGATTATGGATTACCAGCTTAGAGACAAATGTCTGGATGTTTGTGTATACATATCAGATGAATTCCAGAGAGGGCTCAGTTTATTGCCATACAGAAATGTCTGCACATTAGATAAATCAGCTGCATCTGTTTTATCTTTCTGAATGAAAAGTATACTTGGATAAAGCACAGACATAAGAGACTGACATCTAGGCAGGTGGAAATTTCAACTCTTTTATGGAATTTGAGAGTTGAATTTCTGATAAAGAACATTATTCATTCTGAATATTCACAGAAAAGTGAAGGTTGAATTAAAAAAGTGGAGGATGAGCTATTCATTCATCACCTTGAGCACAGAAAAGCAGAGAAAAAGAGATCCAGCTCCACAGCTTAAAACAGAATTTAGAGACAACACATACAACTGTTTCCTCATAGCATCAAAGCCTCTTGAGAGAAAAACTTATTTTGTTTGAACACGTTTTAAAACAGAATATCAGGTTTTAGGTCAGGAAGCAATTTCCTCCCATGGTCAGGTATATAGCAACCACTCATAGGAGAAGGGGAAAAGAACTCTCTCCACTGCATGGGATATTGCTCACTAGAAAGTTCCTTCTATATTTACCTAGAAATGTCATCATAGTAATTTGTGGCTACTTCCAAGCCCTAAATCTCTGGCAACACTTCTATCCCTTCTGTGGTTTACTCTATCCATTCTGTTGGCATTTCCCAGTAAGTGAGGCTTCCTGTCAGGAAACATTTTGCTTCTGGTGAAGTGCAACAGCCATAAAACAGCATCAAAATACTACAAATTGCTACACTGGGACTTTTCCTTTTGTTTTAGGAACACTACTGTAAATGGCATTCACTCTTTCAGCTTCAAATACCCTATCAAAAACCAATGCCAGTAATTTAGGGACTAAATTGCCTATGCAAAACCAGAATGAGTGCTACCAGCTAACCCATACAACTGCATCTTGCTCTTTTCAAATGTTTTGCTCCTTAAGTTATGCCTTTCATGGTGTTAGTTTTGTCTAGAAATTAACAGACAGATATGATAAGTAGTAAAAGGAGGTAGAAGTAAATTCATTCTTAAAACTAATTGTTTCTTCTATGTTCTTCAATTTCAATAATTGTTTCTGAAACCTTGGTCTTCGCTCAGTGAATTTCTGAGTGTGTCGATTTGGTTTACTAAGAATGTGACTGTAATTGCTCCTTCCTCAGAAATATTCAAACAACTTTGTCCTGATTAGTGTCTCAAAACGTTGCACAAAATTTGAGGAAAATAGTAGTATTTGAGCATGAAGCCTGCATCTTGTGTTCTGCCAGCACTTATTTGCTTTGTAAAAGCTGAAATATTTATTTTTCTATCAGCCATCTCACTGATGTCCACAATGATTGTCTACTATCATAACAGTATATTATGTAACATTAGATCTACTAATAGTAATAGTAAATCTATACCTACTATTCTGAAAAAACTTCACCTAGACATCTGTACCCGGAAACTTTTACTATAGCTGTATGCACAAAAACAAGATGACTCAAAATTAGAGGACTGTGTTAATATTTGTTGGGAAACAGTGTCTTTATTTATTTAAGTTCTCCATCATTAAATTAAAATATGGCTTACTCCATTTGAGAGTGCAGAATAAAAGCATACTGACTCTTGTAACTTAATGCTAACGGGAAGAAATCTAATTACCCGAGAAAAATACAAAAATGCACTAAATAAGATGAAAACCAACAAGTTCTATATACAAGTTTTCAGTGTAATTTCATTTTGTTCCAACCAGTACAGTAACTAAAACATGGCACAGAACCAGCTTTGGGGATGATCTAGTGTAATACTGAGAATATTTTCAATACTTGAACAGCACATGCTTTGGCTTACTGAAAAAAAGAAAATCACTTTAAACTATCTGTATCCGTGTTCCTCCTACATCTGTGCTTTCTGGATGTATGTCACCAAGACTTTTTTAGTCTCTCAGGTCAAATTCAAAGATGAGTTCAAATTAGTGCAATCTATAGAGAAGAGAAATTATCGCGAGCATACGAGTCTAACGCTCTTAGCTGGTGGGTACGAGAGAAGCAGAACCTACCTCTGGGAGCTCAAGCCCCTCTTGATCAGCAGCTGTATGGCAGACAAGATACACCAGAGTATCTCATGTGTCGTTCATATTGACATAGTACAGTGGCAACTGAATTGAGGTCCAGGTGGTCAGTGACTATACAGAGAGCTGTAGCATTACGCCTTGTATAGACAGCTGTTACGCATGCAACTAAATTATATGTCTTGCACTGAATCTTACCTCTCTTACTGTGTTTTCTCCTAGCCTACTGGATATGGGCTTTGCCAATTAAAGTGCTTTAAGAAAAATCTATCATATCCAGATGCAGCAAAAGCAAGTGATTAATTCCAACAAACAAGGTATCTCCATTGCATCCAACATGCTATAGGTTTTTCTGGTCCTGGCTCGTAACCACAGCTGGTTGCAAGAAGGAAATGCAATCTTTTTTACCCACCAAATTACCAACATGAAATTTATTTCCTTTTCATTCTGTGTTCTGTATTTGAGGCTGACACGCTCCGCTTGCGGAAGAACTGAGAGGCACACACATGTAGGTAGAGAAATTCTTCTTTTAACTTTGAATTTCTTCCATAGTCTTCAGATAATTGACTCCAGAATGACCCTGAAGAATTTCTGGAATAAAAAGTAGTGGAGCAAAATATCTCCTTCTTATTATATGCAAAGGGAAAATGAACATATGAGCTTGTCTGAAACCAAAGTACACAAGCAGGTGTCTTTCCTTTGATGAACCAACATGGGAAGGAGATCACTGGCCATAAGGGGTATGGTGGAACACTTCTATAGCCATAAAAGAATTCCCATTAGTACATTTACTATAAAAAATGAGTTTCCATTTGTCAACACCACTGCCCCACTTCAACAGATGACAATTTGTTTAAACATTTGTTTTAAACATTTAGATGGAGGAACATTTTGTTATGTATATATAAAGAAGTTCTTCAGAATCCAAATATTTTTACTGGAAAATGAAATTTTACTCGATCCAAAAGTCAGTATTTCTTTGCTTGGTATATAGGCCCAACAGATGAAGTATGAGATGCAGCTTTAATGCTGAGAAAAAGTTCCTGTCAATTTTGAAGAGTTTGGGATTGGTGTTAAGATTTTCCTGTGTGACCTGCTTGAAATTAATGGCACATACATACACACACACGTGGGACAAACTTAAAATAAATAAAGGTTTGGTCATATTTACTGATGTACAGCACAGCACTCTTCAGCACTGTACAGGCAAGTAATGAGTTTTCTCCTTCCCACCCATTTTGATATCAGAATTAATTACTGAGCTCAGATTACAAAGCCCTCTATCATTCCCACTAATGAGGTGGAGATCATTCATTCCCATTTTTTTTTCCACTAAGTAGCTCAGTACAGTAGAAAAAAAGGAGTAACAAATCCACCATCTCTCAGATAATCAATATTATTTGTAAGAAATATGCATTATTGGGAAAAAAAAAAGTATTTACATATTCCTAAATATTTGCTTAAGAGCAGCAGAACTTAAATACAGAATTATGGAAATGTAAGAAATAAAATTTCACAGAAATATAATATTTCAAAAATGCATTGTTTCATTTTCAGGTTGAAATGAAGAGTTTATGAATTGAAACTCCCAACCCTGCACCAATTGGGTCAAATATGACCCCTGCAACCTTGCTCTGGTTGAGTATGCTCCCTGTTTTCCACAGCTCAGCAGAGAACTCTGTTCTTGTATGATTGAGAGTTGGTCCCTCTCTCTTTCCCCTTACACACAGAAAGAACAACCTCTCTTCAGCCAACTGTTTCCATTTTGAGAGAAAAATGTATTTTGTATATGAGGTTTTAGGTCAGGAAGAAATTTCTTCCATGGTCAGATACATAGTGGCCACTCATGGGAGAAGGGAAAAGAGCTTGTCTCTCCATTGCATGGAAAATTACTCACTAAAAAGTTCCTTGTAGATTTAGCTGGAGTCTGAATCTGCTTCTGCTACAGAGGGAATACTCATACAAAGTCCAGAGATAGAAAGATATCCACTATTCATTAGCTGATATTTATTTTTCTTTGCAATTATTCAGATGTTGTTTAGTCCTTTAGTTCACTAACAACTCAAGACTGAAACTGAACATTGATAATACAGAGATAACATTATATACAAGACCACTGCAGAAATACCCACCTGCATCCTTGTCACAGAGCCATCTTTGTTGTCAAAACTGCCCCTTTATAATCCCAAGTGCTTAGTCGCAGCACCTACTTATTGAGCTACTGCTGTGTTTTTCCACTGAGGTCAGAAACTCAGCTCACCTGCATTACATCTTGCAGTAACACTCCTCAACCTGCTGCAGAGTCATCTCTTAAGATCCAAACCATTACACAGGCTTTACCAAGGGCTCCATTTAACAGCATGTAGGAGTGCAGCTCATGCACCTCATCACCTCATCAAATTCAGTTCCAAGGTGCATTTTGTCAGCTGGTTATCAAGTATATGCTAAATATTATCTTATTCAGGCTTGATCCAGGTTTTGATCAAGTGATCTTAAAGGGGCCTTATAGGTCAGGGCTGTGCTGACACTTCTTAATCAGTAAAACATATCTTAATGTACCCAGAGTGAGTCACTATCAAGGCAACATCCCAACATTTCTCAAGTTTTTGCCAGTATGCACATAACATGAAGTGATCCTTAAGGCAGTGATGTAACTGTGAGTTAAAAAATGGTAAATGGTGATAACCTATCTTGAGTACGATTAAATCTGAGTAAGCTGCTGGCTGCTCAATTCCCTGGGTATAACAGAAACTTTGGCATAGAGAAATAATTTAAGTGTCATTTCAGCCCCTTCCTCAGGCCAGTAATTCAACTTAGTTCTACAGCTCAGATAGCTTTGGATTTTCAGTAGGATTTATGGGATCCTAGCCCACAGAGCCAGATTATTTTTCTTCAGTTCTAGGTTTAGGGTTTTATTCTAAGAAATATTATAAAAAGACTTACACAAAGAAGACCAAACTTTTTTAACTTTCATAACACAAACATAGAGTGTAAGTAGTTGCTTGCCAATTTCCAGCATTAAAGTTAGGTAACAGCAGCCTGGGACAGATGTTATGATCTCCTGTGCTCACATTCAGAGCTTCAGCCTTGGCTGCTAGAGATTGCTGATGCCCAGCAATGACACATCTGTCTTGAGCTCACATCTCTGGGAAGTCTATCACTTCATAGCGAGTGGATGTTATTTCTGTATTTCCCCCTATTTTTTATTTTGTAGGTGTGACGGATATGCTCCTTCCCCAGCTCATCCTGACTTCTCACACGTAGCCCTATTCAGGTGTTAACTACCACATTATCTGATCCTGGTAGTTGCCCCCCTGATTTCTTCCCCCACTCAGACATTAAC
>NW_010586963.1:131232-149318 GCF_000705375.1 Tinamus guttatus | reverse complement strand
CAAGGATACTCCTCGAGGTTAAGAGATCCTTCCCACTACAGATTCGTGTCTTTGAGGTTGAGAGATCCTTCCCACTACAGATTTGTGGTAAATGACTATAGCGTGCCTTTCTCTTTCTGAATTTGTAAACCTTACTTTGTAACTGTGCATAAATCCCTTAGACATAAACCATTGACCAGGTCTGGGACTAGGACTGGATCCAGCTGCACCCAGACTCCTCTCAGAAGGAGTTTGGAAAGCAGGGGGGACCAATCTGAACCTCATGACCCAATGGGAGGGTGTCCTTGATAATTCTGTGTGTATCTTGAACCTCCATGCAGTAACTAATAAGTGACCTTGCCATAGAATCTTGTGAAGCCATTGCCATTATCAATAAAACCTATTCCTATTTCTTTCCCAAGAGTGAAGTGCATTGTGTCACTCACCCCCACCACCACTTGTTCTGTGACAGTAGGGGAGAGGGAGAAGCATAATTCATTCAAATCGTATGTTATATTGGAACAGAGGAGTGAAGTAAGTGACCATTTCCTCTTCATTTGATACCCAGGCCACTGTATTGCTTACACTGTTTTTTCCTTTAAGATATCTCCCATCCGCATTGTAGGAAAATCCTCTCTTGAATCAATATGAGTTTCAAGTGCCTGGAGGAAACTTTCCTATTTACACTAGTTTCTTTTTTTCCATGTCTTATGACAGCATTTTATTTTTCAACACTTCAAAAATTTTTTCTGGTTGAAACACACAGTTTCTAAGGGTGATCTCTCTTTTTGATTTTTGGATCCTATTTTATATGTGATTTCAAAGTGTCACAGAGATACTATGGATTTTGTTCATATTTTACACAAGGAAAAACTGAAAACATTCTCTGGTATTATGAGCTTCCATCACAGAACAGATATTTTTCACAGGCAGTATGGACACAGGATACATCAACAGTCACAGGGATAAATCTTCTGATGAATTCACACCTACCTTTTCCTTAAGTAGAAGAATACTATGTACTTTTATCAGTGACCAGAGAAAATTGTGTCCAAAAGTGTCAGAAAACCCAACACAAAACACTTACATATTTCTGTAAGCCTGTGGCAGACAACCAAGGAAGCTCTGACCTGCCAATATACCTCCTGGAGAGCAAGGCAAGTGCCGGACACTGCTTTTGGAAAACAGCTTCCAATGCTTGCATCTTGTGCCAAAAAAGGAAAGAATAGCATAGAATAATATAATACACTGGAACTCACCTAAATATTTCTTTGTTACTAAAAGTACTCTATGAAAACATAGTAAACACTGGGAGGGGGAAAATATTTCTAAAGAAAAACTCAGGTGTTGCAGAGCAATGACTTGCCTACTATAAAAAAATGGACTTGGATTCTCCAGTATGTGTAGACCCACAAGTATTTTTTATTTTGCTTGTGTTAATTCAACTTCCAAACATTTCAACAAGCCAATGGTTCCTACAATGACTTGCTGTCTCCACTGAATATATTCCTAAAATGTGCTTTGGTTTATCTTCTGTGTTTTCCACCTACAAGAAAATATTATAATCTCTTTTCCCAGGCACTCACTCTGTGAACTAGAAAAGACAGATCCGACACACCACCAAGTCAGTCAGATGCACTGAAAGGATTTTTTTTTTTTAATTGAATCTTGAGGATTATTTTGAGAATGAGCCTCCTTGAGAAGACTAAGCAACCTTAATATATACTGGCTACACATAAAGCTACTGCAGCTAACTGAGCTGAAGAAGTAGCTGGGCTGTGATAGTTCAGTTGTTACAACAGACTTGACCTTAATTTATTTTTAATTGGAAAACCATAATGTTTTTTAGCTTAGCAACTGAAGAACTATGTGTATGTATGCACATGCATGTATATGTATATAGTATACACACACATATACATGCTATATATGTGCATATACATACATATTTATCAGTTGTGTGTACACATATGTATGTATACTTTGCAAATACACACACTAAATAAATCCTCCACATGTGGAAGCCAACTGTGACATCTGATTTTTTTGTGTAATATGTATAATTGTGTGTAATAATACATATATATATGCACATATATATGTGTATAAACTAGATATCACTCCATATTTACTTCAAACTTCCCTAAGAAGATTGTGACTCTCAGAGGTATCAAGTAAATGGCTGAGCTCCATACACCACGGAACTTTCACTGAGAAATTCAGTTCCAATACTAATACCTTGCAAATCTGTATCTTCATGCCCAAGTGCATACATCAGTATCTAAGATGCAATAACAATAAATCACTGTAGTCAAGAAGATAAATTTTAAATCCATTTTGAAAGGCACGAAGAGCTGAAGTCCTTTCCAAAACTCACTATAGTGAATTGTAGGTCTACTGACAGCAACAGGCATTAGAACATTCGTGGATTTTTTTTAACTCATGTTCACAAAACAAGTTGCTACTAAAAAAAGGCCAGAAATTCTTGTAGTGAGAATCTATTGACTTTTCCTCTGCTGAGTCCAAGCTCTAGTTTTAAAGAGTAAATGTCAGTTAACAGAGTTCCTCATAACCGCTTCCAGACAATATCTGACACTTAGATAGTGATGTGATTTTCAGTGAGTGGTATGAGCGGAATGCTCAAGTTTCTGTATTCATCAATACGGGGGTTTCTCCACAGTTTGGCTGAAGAGCAGGACAAAGGGAGGGGAGACTGAGTGGAGCCATGAGCCGAGAAGGACAAAAAGAGTCATCTGCAAGGAGATGGGGGCCTTTACAAAGGAGGGAAATAGGGCAATTGCCCCACATTCTTCAGCAAGAGGGTCAAAGGAGTTGGTGAGCTCAGGTGAGAACAGATGGCGGGAGGCCGGAGTTCGGTGTAGGCAGGCCGGGAAGGCTGTAACTTCTGAGTACCTTGGCCAATGGGGAAAAGGAGAGGGCGTCCCTCTGACGTTTCCCCTTGGTCGGGAAATTAGGATAAAAGGGGGGCTGCGTCCCCCAGCAATCTGAGAGACCCCACAGGGATATGCCCGGTGGACTCTCCCTTTATTCGAATAAAGTTTTAGGACTCCTCTGTCTCCTTTTTGGACATTCAGTTCTTGACAGCGAGATTTTCCGCACAGGTATTTTTTATCTGGCTGCAGATCAGTACTGTAGCACCTCACAGAGTTTGTAGGGGCAGTAAACAGGAATATCTCCTCTGTTGATCATTCCTCTGATAATACTCAAGTTTACAGCATTCATTTAACCTCTTAACTTAGAAGCAGTTGAAGGACTAGGAAAATATTCATAATTTCAGCTGAAAGATCCAAATAAGTTATGATTTTGAACCTACATTTTACTCTTATCATCCTTGTATGTCAAATGAAGTGAGAAAGTGAAAGGATGTGAATTCAAACAAATTCTGGCTTGACAAAATGTTACATGGATAATAGTCTAAATCGCAGGTCACTAGGCTAAAATGTATGCACCATGGGATGATAGTCACTTACTAATAGTTTCTGGCTATTTGATCGTACAGGACACACTTCCCAAACCATTTGTCTTATTTTCCTCAGTGATCTTGACACAAAATATAGGATGCTAATGAAGGCTGGATCATGAGACAGAAGGACCAGAACACAGGAACAATTCGGCTAGAGTTGGAAGAGCAAAAAGCTCTGAAATGTAGTGGTACCAGGTGCAAACTCATCCATTTAATAACTAATAAGCTTATCTACTTTGAGTAGAGGTCCCTTCCAACCTGAATTACCTATATCTCAGGAGTTCATCAGCTAGAAAAAGCAGAAAAAACAGTTAGAAAAAAAACAGAACTGGGTAAAACTAGAATACCTCTATGGCTTTTGTATATCCTGCACTCTATACTAAGAATATGTGAGCATGTGAACATACTCCTGAGGATGTACCAGTGCCACTGAGGTGCACATAGCCCCTTACCTAGAATTATGGTAATATTTTTAGGATGATTCATTCACAAAAGACATGAAGCAGAGAGCTGTGAGGTTGATGATTAATAGAGGCAGACTGGAAGTTACAGAAAAAGCCTCAGTCAGAAGAGTTTTGAAGCAACCCTCCAGTAGGACCAATGCAGTGACTGTAACATTTACAAAGTGAAATCTAAACCTAAGCTATCGAGAAATCAGATAGGCTAGACATATTGAGATATTTTTGCCAGTCAAATGCATAATGTTAAAATTTTGATTCCTTTTGATGAAACTGAAATGTTTGGATGTTGTCACGGAACAAGTGGTGGTGGGGGGTGAGTGACACAATGCACTTCACTCGTGGGAAGGATCTCTTAACCTCGAGGAGTATCCTTGGGAGGCGTCCCTGCACAAGGGGAGGTCCTGGCCCATAGCCCACTGCCATGCAAGGAGAGCTCAATGGGCTCTTGGGCTGTCTACGTATTTATGGGATAAGATGATTGACTGACAGTCATTCTTTCAATTCAGAAATGACTGTTGGCTGATGTACTCACAGTTAGCCTTATCTCTCGATCAGGATAGGGCCATCAGGACTGTTATTGACGGTTAATGTCTGGGTGGGGGAAGAAATCAGGGAGGCAACTACCAGGAATGTGGTAGTTAACACCTGAATAGGGCTACGTGTGAGAAGTCAGGATGAGCTGGGGAAGGAGCATATCCGTCACAGATGTAGAAGGAGAAAGTTTCTCACAAGTGAATGCATGAAAATGAAATATTCTGAAACTTCTGTATTTTTTCTGATGTAGAAGAATGCGTATATGTTACTTTATGCCACAATGAAGCTAAGTACCGTGATTTTCTATAAATCAGGAATTCTGGCTTTCTGCTGCTGCTGTTCACTGCGGTTGAGCTGTATTGGAGATGGAAATTTCTATGATCTGTAGAGTCATAAATAAGCATTGTGTGAAACAAAATCCAGATCTTGGAGGGAAAACACTGAACCTTGATAACGCTCAACAGAGGCCACTAACAAAGGAAGGTTGTAAAACCCGGATCCCTGAATAAGAACGAAAAGCAACATGTTATCTAAACCAACAAAGATGTAGTTCAAAAGAAGCAGGAACTCCTGTTCAGGCTGATTTGCTGCCAGCCTGACTACAAACTGCTGTCTAAGGAAGTTTGAAGGCCAAAGTCACTGTGAGAACCAAACTGGGGGATGAGACCCCCTTCTGGAATTTGTGCAGGTGCAGTCCTAGAAGGATGATATAACAGAAAAGCGGAGATTTACCCACCCCTGGGTGGCCTCCTGGCACGTACTGGCCCTACGTGACCAGACGCCCCAGGGAAAGGCATCATTGCTATTAAGTCTATTTTTTGTCCTTGGATTGCCGAATCCTGAGCCCATCTGGCACACAAACGTCCTCAGGACTTGCTCTCTTTTGTTTCTGCTTCCCCGCAGAACACCTCCGAGAAGATGTCTCCCCTCAATCACAATACCATAAATCTTCTTGGGAAAGGTTTCTTGAACACTCACTTAAACTAGTATGCACTAGGGAAAGTGCCTAGAAACCTGCAGGTGTTTGAATCCTCATTGATGCAGCACTTATAAATAAACACTCCAAGACTGGACAGTCTGAGTATGATGTTTCTAGGTTCCAGTGTCCACAAATGCAATCAATACTTGTTCACACGAGCAAAGTCCTTCCAACAACATCGAATAATCTGAATGACTTACTTGGGAGAGAAAATTCCACATTTCTCAGTTTTTTACTTCATACAGTAAGGCAGTGGGTATCTTCCAAGGGTCATCTCACAGGCTTCCAAACTCGCTTTAGGGGACAAATGTTTGCAGTCTGCTGGGCTGCCTGATATGGCAGAGGCTCAACTTGACCAGCAGCAGCTCAGGCACTGCTTCCCTCTGCCCTCCCATGGGGAAGGACACCACGTAAAAAGCACAACTGGGCAGTGGAAATACCCCTCAGGTGGAAGTACCCTTCGGGGAGATGCTCTTCCCTGTCATATGCTACACTGACAACTTGCAATTGCTCTAGCTACCACCAGTTCCGTAAAAAAAATTTATTTTGCCTTGAATGTCAAGCATATTACCAATCTCTGATAGTACGAAAACAGAAAAAACACAATTGGAAAAAAAAAGCCACTTTGCAAGCTTTGGTTAAGTTCAATACAGGATTCTGCATTAATTTAAGAAAACGATTTCAGATGCTAATGGGAACAGTGCCTTTGCTCTTTACGTAAAAGCAAGCAATACACCTTATTAGCAAAGCATACAATGAAAATTACACATAGCTCGCTTAAAATGAACAAGGAAACAGCAAAACAAACATTACAGCTAGTTAGCCAGCAGTTTGAGCTTTCTTGTAAACCTGCTTCCTCTGTGCTACAACTGCAATCCTTGGGGAGAAACAGTAAAGGGTATGGTATAACATAATCCAGAATTATGCTGTTTTGCTTTGGTGGTACAAACTTTTTTTTTAATTATTGTCAAATTATAGCTCCAAGCCAGGTATACCAGTTAAAAAAAATGCAATTTTCACATAAGCCAAATCACCCACATGGAATGATTTTTTTAGGTGAAAGTATCATCTTCTGTAAAATCCTGGCTCCGCTTGAACCAGTAGGAGTTCTACCCTTGAATTTCACCTTGATTTTAAACTAGGAGTTGCATGGCAAGGTAGGTGAAATCACTTCCATAGAAAGTTCCAACAACGCTTTTTCTTAATTTATAAAAATCTGATATATGCTGTCGCTAATGGAGCACTTTGAGCTAAGACATGTAAAAAAGTACACAAGCCAAGGAGATTCACACACATTTGAAGTAAAAGCCAGCCACATTCTTTCAAACCAAATACCGTGTAGGTAGGCTGCATGTGAAAATTTTCACAGTAATTTACACCTGACCAATAACTATTAATGCCTAACCCTGCTCCCACTGGAGTCACCAGATGCTTTGTAAAAGACTTCAGTGGTGGCAGGAATATGATAGGGCACTTAAATAGTAAACCTCAAATATTATAGGCAATTTTATTCCTATTAAGACTGATCTCTGTTTAAAACCACTTCAGATTCCATCAATGCAAGCCACAGAAAATTACTGGAGTTTCTTTTCAAAAGGAATGTACAACCTTTGGGATTCTTATTAATTTATAATATCCGAGGTACTTTTGTTCCTGTTTATGGGATTATTGCTGGTCACCTTCCTGAGACTTTAGAGACCATAAAAGACAAGCACCATACCTATTCTCTAATGTATCATATCACAAATTAATAGTTTGGTCCCTTTCTAAATGGATCTCTTCCCACAATGACACTAAAACACAGTGATGGATCACAGATTCCAGGTGGTCCGACCGGCCCTGGCATCCCAGGACTGCCACGATCTCCGTCTTTACCCGGCTGCCCACGTTCTCCAGGACGTCCTTCCTTGCTCATACCTGGGGGACCTTCAGGACCTTAAAAACACACATGCAATAAACAAATATGTTATGGAAGATGCATTAATATAAAAGCACAGGCAAATACAGACCCACAAAACCCCTGCTTTTTGGTGAAGAGCAGTATCCAGACAAAGAGAACTTTGTTCCACGGAAAAGACACTTCTTGTCACAAAGTGCTTATATGTTTGTATTATTAACGTGTTACCTAATCAAGAATTTAAATTAAAAAACAAATATCGAGAAGACTTTGAATCCAACTAAAACTATATTTTAAAAGGCAGTATAAAAATCTGCTTTCACACACTCTTTAGACTTTGTCATTTAATGTGAAAGCCCGGAGCATGAATCAGAGTCCTCTGATTTCAATTCTTTCTCCAGCTTTGGGTCAGGTCCTAACACTCAGCTCTGTATTCTGCAAGAACTCACTGCTGGTAGGAAGAGCCTTCACCGAGCAATGGTCACCAGTACATGCACATATCAGGATTCAGTTTTCAAATCAAACAGATAGTGCTTTGTCAAACAGCACCTGACCCAGTGTACTCAAAAATAGGAACTGCTGTTGACAATCTCTAGAAGACCTACCCTACATTAAATACTGTTCTACAACAATTTAAAAGACATATGAGAGACAGGTATTAGGCATTAAAAGGCAGAGGGTAATTAAGATGTGTATAACCTATTGCATTTTTTCCAAATTACATTAACAAATTTTATAAAATACACTTTTTAAAATATTCCAAATCACTGAATCTGCACAGCTAAACCAACCCTCACCTGGAGGACCAGGGGGACCTTGGATTCCAGGAAACCCAATTCCTTGACTGCCTTTTGCTCCATTTTTTCCTGGAAGGCCTGTGAATTAGCAAACACACACATGCATATCTTTGCACTCTAAGAATATTTTGTCTGAGAATTTAAGAAGTCAGCATTTGAGAAAAGTTATTGAATAAAAAATGTAATAATTCAAAAGCAAATCATGGTATCTAAAATAAGCATTTCCTTGTAATCTGTAGAGTATAACAGGCTTCTTAACTATCCCCATTTCTACTAAATTAAGAGTCAGTCAAAATGGCACCTATTAAGGAGATAGATAGATACTATGCAGTGAAAGAGATGAGGGGAATTAATAAAGATTTTTGTTAAGTGTCTCTGTCTTTTCACTGGTAGAATCTTTAAGAAGTTCAGCACTGCAAAGTTTAAGAAGTATGAAGGAGTGTAAGATATTCACCACAACCACATGAAATACCAACTACAGAGACAATTTTCCCAAGTGTTCAGCTGGATTAAAGTCTCCACCAAAGAAGAAGTGCTAAGGGAAGCTAAATCTGTTCTCTTTCACGCTAGTGCAACCCAATGAATTCAGTTTCTTTGTAGGAGCAGTAGCCAGAAAGATTATTCAGTATCTGTTCCAGAAAAAAATGATGGGGATGAAATAATGCAAAGAATACAGATAAATTATCATCAAACCCAGAGTGAATTTGACATTCTGAGTCACAGTTATTTACCAACTCTTTGCTGTCTACCTGTGGTATATTACTAGCTAGCAATGATTTCCTAATTACTTTAATGCTATAAAAAACATAGTGGCTGCTGGAGCCAGAGTTACCAAACTTCGGACTTTACTTGTTTTCCCTGTACAGTTCCAGACTGCATACGTATATTTAAGCTTTAACTTGCAAATAAACAGAAGTATTCCCACAGAAGTAAGTGGGAATGCTCATATGATTGATTTACCTAAAATCATCAACACTAGTTTAGTCATTGCTAATATTATTAAAAAGAAACCAAAATTTTTAAGAAAACCGTAAGGTAGAGGGCAAAAAGACTTGTCAATTAAAGGAGAGAAGGAGAAAACCCAAGGAAATTAGGCAGGCACTTGCTAGAAGTTAAGTTATAGAAGAGCACTGAGAAAAATCAGGACAATATAAAAGTATCACATGCCAGTATGAGCCTATAGGGCAAAACAGGCAGTAAACGACTGGTGAACAATACAATCATTATAAAATCCTTTAAAATAGCATAAAAAGGTAAGGTTAGGGAAAAAAAAATAGAAATCATGGAAATGCATTTTGACCCATGCGTAAATAACCTATTTGATCCAAAAAAAAGAAAAGTTCCTGTGATGATCCATTCCCAGCCATTCCCACCATGGGCTCTCCCTCCATGCAAAGCCAGAAGTGAGGAACGGCACCAGGACCCAAGCAGACGGTACCTCTCATCCCACGAGCACCCGGGCGGCCTGGAACGCCGGTCAGACCCGGAACACCGTCATTTCCTGGCAAACCGGGAAAACCTCGAGGTCCTTCTGGGCCCCTTGGGCCTGGTGGCCCTGGGAGTCCTGGGGAAGCACTTTGGGACTGACAGTGATTGCAGTTCTGTAGCCTCCCGCTCTGCAGGATGGCAGGCAACTGGGCTGGGAAATCCAAACAAAAACTGCTTAGAGCCTCATGACACTCAAATGTCACAGAAAATGCAGAAGTATCAGTCCTCCAAAACAGTACAACAAAATCAGCTTCCTCTCTGTAGAGGAGATAATCCCCTTAGAAAACAAAACTGGTATGGAAACTGTGATACTGTAATATATGTAAATAGATAGATAGATAGATCAGTGATAAATCAACACTATTGATCTTACTTTCAAGAAAATATATTGATAGTTATCAGGAAGCCTCTTTAGCGCTTTAAGCTAGAAAGACCCGTAAAAAAACTGTGGAACTCACTTCTTAGTACATCTGAACACACCTGCCGAATAAATTCTTCTGAAAATTCTCGTGCCTGAATTGAACGCAGAAGTGTTATAAAATTAGAGATCTTGCATTTGATTTTTTTTTAATGTTCTGAAAATGGTAAGTCTGATGTTCACACATACAGGTTTTCCATCAGATCCAGGTGGTCCTGGGGGTCCTCTGTCTCCTGGCTGACCTCTGAGACCAGGAGGTCCAACTAAGCCCTGGATACCAGATTCTCCTTTTTGTCCGTTGATGCCTCGAATGCCGGGATCTCCCTTCTCACCTTTCTGAAATCGAAACCAAGAAAAAGTCAATCGTGTCTTCCACAGGTCATTGGGAAGCCATGCAGCACTGAGCAAATAAGTTCTGAGAAAATCTGCATCGATCATGTTTATAAAATGAATACAATCAAGCTGTCATTGAAAATTAACTTGACACTGATTATTAGGACTATTTCACTAACGTGTATTGAAGATGCCAGGTTATTTAATAACTATTTCCGATATTTGCCAAATATATCTAGAAATAAATAGTCATCATGGATAATTTTAAAAATCTTTAAATACCCCAAATTTAATCTTAATCCGATCGTTTTTGCTTATTAACTAATATAAAATAAATAAACAAACAAAAGTCCTTATACATATATAGTGAAGAAGGCTTTATTCACTTTTTCACATTGAATTATCTAAGTCATTACAGTCTATTAAAATTCTTAGAAGGTTGAAAAAATTACAAGTGAAATTCCAGCTCCACTGAAATCCTTGGCAAATCTCCCTTTTATTGTAATAGTCAAGAGATAAGTAATCAATAGACAAAAGGAAAAACACATTTCATAGCAATTAGATTTTTTTTTTCTCCTGACCTCAGTTACTCTCCATATGATTGTTAACAACTGCAGTTCATTTGATTTGCTGAAAAAGCTTAAAATAATGCTGGAAAACATTTTAGTATACCTTCAGTAAAAGCAATGATTTGTCAATATATAGAATTGCCCACTGTAATAGTTGATGTGGAACTCTTTCACTAACTTGGAGCCAACAAACTGCAGCACAACACAATCTGGTACAGGCTAGGTTAAAGTTAGTATACTATCTTTCCTCGCTGGTAATTTTTTTCCTTACATTTTTGCACAGCTTCTGCATGGTGTTATCAGCAGTTTTAATATTTTCCTTTATCCTTTCCAACTATTTTATATGGAACTATGGAAACAAGGCAACAGGATTACTGTACATAATAAAGAAAACTTATTGGGGCAAATTATGGAAGGGTAAGAAGGACTCAGGCACACATTCTTCATAGACTTACTCTGGATTTTAAATTATGTGATTTATATTATTATATTTCCAACTATCTATCTATGTGATTATTTCTAGAATTCATAGGTGGACATTTGGGCCAAGAAAATATTTCTAATAGTTACAGGTTACTATTTGTTTTTATTTTGTGTTTACAGATAAAAACTAAATTTACATACAGACATCTGACTTGCAAATTGTTTCATTTAAAATAAATATTTAAAAAGGTAGAAAATATTAAGAACCTTGACAATATTGGGAAAATGGCACATATTGTATAAAAATATTACAGGCAGGAAGCCAGTGTATATAAAAAAATCAGTACGAAATGCTGGAATCATCAATACAACTGCCTGGAGAACTTGCCAAAAAGCAAATGAAACGGCTGAGGGAACATTTTCTGGAGAATATTTTGATCTTTTAATGGTCAGTCCTGTGGGTGGCCTTGTTTGTCGACCCTACCTACTGGCTAAAGAAAATAAAAAAAGATTTCAGTAACTGCTGAGAGTTAAATACTAAATAAACATTTTATTGAGGAGTAGTTTATGGAATCTGATAAGTTAACACATGGCATGTTTTAGCATTTAGTAAGAATATTCTTAATAGGATTTTTCAGGAGAAATATCCTATGCTGATGATTACATTTAGAGGCGTTAGTGTAATGATGCAAAATTAATCTTTAAGTGATTTGGGCTATAATTAGTGAGGCACCTTAGACAAATGGTAATTTTAGGTATTCAGTAAAACCGCAGAGGCTTAGAGGACAATTTACGAAATTAAATGCAGAAACACATTTACTTATTTTTCTGAGTTGAGCTTCCAAGGAATATGCCCAGTTACTGATATATGACAATACATTATGAAAAATGAAAAATAATTGAACCTAGAAATCTCTACATAAAGTTGAAGCAGAATTACATTAACAGAACTGTATGCACCCTGATTTCACTTATGCTGGAATTAAAAAAAATAAGGAAATTAATCATTTAAATTCCAGCATTCTAACTACATGTAGCATGAAGATCAAAAAGTATATAAAATAAGAAGTTGAGCCTTGTAGAAGACTCTCAGAAACCAACAAATGTAGGTTCTGACAGGGGAGGATGCTCCAGATATGCTTCCCGTTATATGTAACCCTTCAAGTTTCATGCTGAGTTGAGTATAAACCTAATAAGGGAGCAAAAGCCCTGCGTGGGATTTTCTGAGTTGGTCTCACCAGGCAGAATTCTCTAAAAAAAGATGTAAAGGCTTCACTGTATTCCTTTTTTTTTTTTTTTTTAAATTATCTATGAAATAAAAGCCAAAAACACTCAAATAGCACAGCTGTGGAAATCCTTCCCACAGGCTTTTCTGGAAACTGAAAGTGTAACATACCAGCATAGTTCAAAAAGAATTAGCCAAGGTGATGAATGACATTAAATTCAATGCTTTGGATGTAGTCATTAGTGTAAATGTTCCTCCCCTGCTGACTGCTAAACCTAGTACAAAAGAGGAGGGATCTTCTTCAGGTGTCCCGTTCCTTACATTTGCATTCTAAGCTGTATTGAATGCTACTCATACTGGACTAGATGGGCCATTTTGATCAAATATTCAGTATTCTTCTATGAATTATTTCCTATTTTCAGTGAACTTAGAGCTTCCAGATTTTTAAAAATTCAAATACTTAGTTTCTTCAGCCAGCTCTTGTCTTTTTTATTCTTTTAAAAGGCAATGCTTGGCCTTAAAATTGCTTTTTTTAAAAATCTTGCATTTCATAAACAACATATACTTTATCTCTTTTTAACTCTTGGTTTTTCTCTGCTCTGATATTTGTCACGTCATTTCCCTTAGAGTGCAGAAATAAAACTATGAACATGTACTTTATAAATCATATAATCTGCAGGAAAAAATACAATACTGACGTAATTTTGTTATTACAGTCAAAATACATACCTCCCCTTGTTCTCCACGCAATCCTTTTGCTCCCTTTGGAAAGTAATACAAAAAAAATATTAACAAAGCTAGTTATGTGGAAACAAAAATATCATAGTTTGATATTTTTGTTTTTAAAAACAATCACGAGTGTTAATTTTAATGTCTCCACAATCCCTATTTCTACAAAAAAAAAGCAAATTGTATGTAAGGATTTAAAAATATATCCTGATAAGTTAACACATTTGTAATACTTTTAATATCATATACTAAAGGATAAGTTGGGAATATATCGTACATTATATAAACTATATACTATAGTTAATATATAAGAAGTGAATAGAGAAAGTGTTATGAACTCAACAAAATACAAAAGAAATAAAATTCTGTGGTCTACCTAAAGGAGACTCTGGATTCTATTTTTTTAATACTGCATCACTAAGCAGAAATCAAGCTCAGAGCTTTTGAAACGCAGATGTAGCTTGTATGCCAGAGGCTGTATTTTGGCCAACAGCTCCAGTGTCCTTTCTGCCAACTAATTCAGTGGGGTCACTGATCTTTCAGATCCACAACAGGAAGGCAGCTCAGCTCAGGCTTTTTTTCACTTTTCTGATAGACTCTTATGGGCAAAGGAATCTGCATTACATCTTTGAGAAGTCTTGAAGCTTTCAGAAACTTGGGGAAGGACTCACAAATATCACTGTCTACCCAAACTATCTGAATGAATAATTTTTCTGGTTGTTGGCCAAACTAGATAAGTGTGGGGAAACAGTCTTAGATTAAATTCATAGTATTTTTTCAGCTTTCTCAAAAAAGCTAGAAATAACAATTCAGGTTGTATGATTCTACCTGAAAACAAAAAGTTCTTTCACTGTCATTTTATTTTACATTTAAAAAAATAAATATATGCAAATATGCTCATTATTCTCAAAATGAAAATAAAAATTGTCAAATGTCTGAGTAGGATGTTACATTTGGTTACAAAAAATTGTTGGCCTTTTAGTTTAGTTTATTAGTTTATTTATACTTAGTTTTTTCTTTTTTTTTTTGAAATTTTCTGCTCAGCTTTACCACCTGACATGTCAAGGTAGATGCCCTCGCGAGCAATAACGCCAGGCTAACACATGACATAGATGTTCTGCCCCTGCTTCACTGGAATTAGCCCCTCCTGGCTAGACTAGCAGCTGTATCACTGTCATAATTCTGAAAAGCATAACTGTGACTTCCTTCCAAGTCTAGCTTTAGCTATGTACCTCTAATAAATACTTTTCTGTTTAGACATGACATAGATTATGTAGTTAACAAGTATTTATAAATACTAACAGTTATTTTCTGCGGTGCAACCTCATAGCCAACTATGACACAATCAAAATACACTGGCCCAGAGTTAAAAGAAAGAGAAATAACTGGATCTCAATGTTGCAGCTGAAACAGGAAACATCCATAATTTACAAGCACAGAAGGTGTCAGCGATGCCTCCCACTACTACAGAAAGTAATTAAGTGTATAAAATTGTAGCAGGATGCATGCAAAACCTTAATATGTAGAGTTTAACTCATAACATTTTCACAAAAGGCACTCTGCACTGTTACATATTTTATGTTACTTGCAGTTGTTTCCCCCATGATGGATTTAATTACATAACGTAAGAAAATTCACTTTTGTTCTCCTTCTCAAAACATAATCTCCAATAACCAAAGAACCACGTTGGGTGGAAGGTACCTCCGAAGTTGATGCTCCTGCTCAGGGCTGATCCTGTTGCAGCAAGCTGCTCAGGGTCATCTCTAGTCGGGTTTCCAGTGTCTCCAAGGATGGAGACTCCACAGCCTCTCTGGACAGACGGCTCCAGTGTTTGACCCTACTCACGGCAAAATGTTTTCCCTTGCATCAAGCTGGAATTTCCTGCACTCCAGCTCGCATCCATTTCCTCTTGAACTGCCACCACACACCTCTATCTTCTCTACAAACTTGCTGTATTTGTTATTTTTAAAATATTCATTGTTTTAGTCAGATAAATACTTATGTTAAATACATTTTATCTGATGCAAACAACTATCCATGTTGATGGAAGCGATCTTATGAAACAAATCTGAATTTTGGCTCTCTCGAGCTATTTTAACAGTACCTGAAAGCCTGAGATTCCTTGCCTTCCTTTCTCTCCTTTCTGTCCCTTCAGGGAAAAAGAAAAAAAAAGTCTTAAAACATACACTTATTTGGGAGGAATATTTAACCTATTGAAAACACAAAGAGGTAAATCCTCTAATCTCATTTTAAATTGAGCTCAAAGAATCTACATGCTTATTTTCTTGAAGAGCTCAGAGTAGAAGAGAACCTGTGCTGGGAAGATGCAGTTTCCCTGAACACACAGAACAAGTTTAGCAGCCAAGCAGTGACAGGATACTCTCTTTTTCTTGCATTAATCATAGTTTAGATAATCACCTTTGATAGCAAGATAAATAATTCGAGAATATTTACATTTTGGAATAATTTGATAATATTCAGATTATTTTTGAGTATTTTAAAATATGTAGATAGTGCCCTTGGCTATAATGTCATTGGCAGGTGGAGGCAGAGTAGTTACTTGGGTTAGGAGAGCTTATAGGTGCAGCGAGCAGCCTGTCACCAGGCCAGCCCCAGATGGGGCAAAGTGACATCCCCATGTCTCGTGCAGCTGCATGGCCATAGCCATCTTCAACCATATCTTCCAAGCAGCTTCATTTTTAAAACTCTCTTGAATCAACCTTTATCACCTAAATTAACACTGTTGGCAAATTATTTTGATTAGACACACAGTTGGTATACCTGGATCCCGCTTTCTCCTTGGCTTCCTTTGTCCCCCTGTAAAACATTAGAAGAAAAGCCTCCACTGTAACATGGTTCATCCCACAGACTGGTTGTCTCTGCTCTAATTTAATTCAGTAATACAAGAGAAGCATCTAATAGCCTTTATTTATGCTGAACGAAAACAAACTACTTTATCCCTGTGTACACAACATGAAAGTCCTGAGTATTGTAATAAGAAAGAAATCTATTATCCAGAGAGCTGGTAATACTCACATACCAAGTTAAAACTAAAAATACAACAAATCCAGCCAGCGTTCATCCAATGATCGCATGAGAGTGTACATACGGAAGAAGAAGGTTAATTTTTGATGGATTAAATTTAGTTTGGCTGCAAAGCACTATGTATGCCTGCCTTTACCCCACAGAGAATGGTGTATAAATAATTTTTGTAACATTTACTACAAGCCCATTAAATGTCTAACTTATACTTTGCACAGTAAAGAAAAAAAAACAGATTTTTTTAAATCAGTAAAAAATATTTATATTTAATCAAAACTGTGCAATGACTAAGTTTTATTTTCAACCTGCTCCTTTTGACTTTAATAGAAATTTTTATTGTACTTAAACTTACTGGGGTGTTAAGCAATGGAATGGTGCAAATGGAACTTAAAAGTCATGCATCCAGGTTTACCTAATTGCCTGAATACCATTTAATTGTCAGTGGAAAGGAACAGACAGCTCTTGAAAAAAGTGCATTCCAATTAACAACAGACATGTAAAATACATGTGTGGCAGGTGCCAGTCTCTCCTTATTACTGAGAAGGAAGCTTAACATTATGACCTGACCTAACTTTGACATCTTAAATGAGTGTGGGTCTTAAAAAAGAGCAAACCCAGAAACAAGAGTTGGATCCATGGGGGCCATGCAAAATTGTTTCTCGAAAAGAAGCTGGGTGGATGTTTTGTTTTGTCAGTTATCTAAAAAGAACCAAATGTGTGTGGGGGGGGTTGTTTGTTTGTTTGTTTTAAGAGAGAATATTTAGTTAAAAGCAGAGACAAGATTTTTACAATGGCAAATATTTTCTTGATCAAAAGTACCTCAAGATAGGAAGGCATTTATGCCAACTGTATTTGGCTGTATTGTACTTGAATATAATTTACTTGTACTGGAATATATTTATATAATTGTACTTGAATATTATTTGGTTTTGTTAACATAAACTATAATCGAAGGGCTCCACTCTTATTGTCATATGCCTAAACTGTACTTTTTGAAACGTCAGTATTCGTGAGTTGTAGCTTCAGTTAACCTGACTTGCATCCCCATATATGCTTTTTTTTCACAAAACACACCTTTCTCAATTTAAAGTTTAACGATATTTCACACAAAATCTCCCTTCTTAAAATTAGTGCATGCCCCTATCTGACCTCTAGATATTGAAACTGAGCATGTGTTGACAATGGAACTAATTAAACTATTGTTAAGATACTGGCTCAAATTCCATTGCTCTTCCAGTGGTTTCAGTGCATTGTGAAAGACCTCTGTTGGTGGCCACCAACAGCAACCCCCTGCACACACAGGGTCACCTACAGCACATGGCACAGGACTGCATCCAAGCGGGTTTTGAAGATCTCCAGAGAAGGAGACTCCACAACCTCTCTGGGCAGCCTGTTCCAGTGCTCTGTCACCCTCACTGTTAAGAAATTGTTCCTTAAGTTCCGGTGAAACTTTTGGTGTTTCAGTTTGTGGCCATTACCTCTAGTTCTGTTGGTGGCCACCAGCAAAAAGAGGCCAGCACCATCCTCCTCACTGCCTCCCTTGAGGTACTTATAAACACTGATTAGATCCCCTCTCAGCCTTCTCTTCTCCAGGCCCAGCTCCCTCAGTCTCTCCTCATAGGGCAGATGTTCCAGGTCCCTGATCATCCTTATAGCTCTGAGCTGGACTCTCTCCAGCAGCTCCACATCCCTCTTGTACTGTGGAGCCCAGAACTGGACACAATACTC
>NW_010586963.1:114413-130666 GCF_000705375.1 Tinamus guttatus | reverse complement strand
CTTCTTGTCCTCCATGTGCCTGGAGACAACAGCCAGTATGAGCCGTTCCATCACTTTTCTGGGGACGGAGGTGAGGCTCACTGGCCTGTAGTTGCTTGGATCCTCCTTCTTGCCTGTTTTGAAGGCTGGCCTGACATTGGATTTCTTTTTCTCCACAAAAGACTTTGTAGAACAGACTTTGCATATATAGTACTTGCTATAAGAAGATATAATACAAAGATCATATCATTATATGTGTATATATCATACACATATATACAATACCATTATACCACTATAATTAATAATGAAAAGTCCACTAATACCTACTTTATAACATTTTTATTTTAACTCTTTCTCTCTTTTGGTCTTTCTTTCTTCTCTATGAGGGGTGATTGGTTTTCTAGAGCACAAAACTTTCAAAATTGACTATTGTCCAATAATAATGTTTTATTAAAAAAAAAGGTTTTCCTTTAATAATGATCTCTTATAGGAAAAGCACTTCCAATAATACCTGTAATTAGTGTAAAACCATAAAAAAAACCCTCTTACCTTTATACCTTGTGTGCCTGGGATACCTGGGTAGCCTGGTTCTCCTGGAGCACCTGGTCCTCCTAGTTCTCCCTGAGTAATACAGTAACTCCGTAAGTACCAATGATGTCGTGTGTAAGAACAAAAATTGAATGTTTTTCAAGATCACTTCATATGTTTTGACTATAATATTCTTAAATTATAGAGTGTAGGATAATTAAAATGTCTGGAGAACTTGGGAAGGGATGCTGAATACAGATAAGCTGCTTATTACCACAAAAGATGATCCTAATTCTTCCCCTAGTATTCAAGTACCTATGTATTGTAACTAAGAAGTAAATCACACAAAAGTATTTACTTTCCATCTCTCTGTTAACTAGAATACTTCCAGATTCATACTTACCTTGGCTCCTGGTAATCCTGATTTGCCCTGTATTCCAGGTTCACCTTTATCACCCTATAAAACAACGTAAGAGAGCAGCTGATGCATCAGTATGTTTTGTCAAATGTGGTATGAACAGCGAACATAGACATGGATGGGAAATCTGCTCTTAAAAACAGCCACAGCAAGTGACCAGAACGATAAAGTTCAGTCCTCATTCTGTAAACCTGAACTTTCAGCCCTCTTTTAGGAAAGGCATAATGATGACAAAACAGATCTTGTCTCTGCTCCCTTCCCATTTTCCCTGCCCAGTCATGCCATATTTGCGTATACTGACTTCACGTTTCCATCATCTCATTTAATAAAACTCTCAAAAACCTTGAATTTGTCTGAGCCAAAATATATGTTTACATTTTGCCTTTTATTGAAGTGTATGTATGTTTATATACACTTATATTTGCTTTTTATTTGTTGTGCATTTATCATTAGGTTTCAATAAAATCTAAGAATAATGGATTTTTTGACATTTTTCTGTAAGAATTATTTAAATACATCACTTTTTTGGTACAAAAGCATTATTCTTCCCAAAATATAATTTTTTGTTTATTTCATAAATGTTCAGTCTTCTTGACAATGGCAAATAATGGCAATAATGTTTCCTTCAGCATGCAATTTTAAATAAGCCTGTACTTTGAGATATAAAATGTGGTATGTGGAAAAGGAGATAGATGTAAATACAAAGTTTGGGAAATTGAATCTATTTTCATAAACATTCTCCAGGACATAAAATTCACTGCTTACTAGCCAAAACTCACCTCAGATTAAATTAAAAGGTTACACTAACAGATAAGGATTTATAGTGTCTATTCTAGTATCTTAACAGCAACTTAAATCTTGCTGTAGCTGCAGTGCAATCAATTATGTGACATCTGAAATACATTTGGCTCCTACAATGGAAAACGCAGCCTGTAACTTTATTTAACACAATTAAAATATAAATAAATGCAGCACAGGCCGAAAGTTCTGATGCGTACTGAGAACGCCCTGGCTGCTAGCATGGGAGAACATTTTCCAGGACCGTGCAGCTCAAACGAAATCTCACGACCATCTCTGGAGGAGTTGTAAGCTTCATGAGATGCCAGGCACCATTCACTAAGCTATATTAAGCTCTCTTGGGCATAGGTACTGAACTATCATATTACGTAATATATGGAAAACCACATGGTTACTTTCCAATATTCTATATACTGAATAACTAGCTGCAGAACTTAGAATCCTAACAGTTTGTCATCGACGAAGGCACAACAGAAACAGCACAAAAGCTCACCTTAGGCCCAGGAGTTCCAGGTAGGCCAAATGAGCCTTCTGGTCCCATCAAACCCTATTTATTTTTGAAAAGGCAGAGACATTTGTAAAACAAGCTAGAGGAACAATGGATTTAGTACAGTGTAAAAATATTATTTTTCATATATATGACTATAATGAAATAAACAGATAGGAAAGACAGTTTTGCACAGTACATAGGTAGGCCTTCAATGACCAAAGGAAGTGTAGTGACACTTCTGCATGAAGGGAAAAAAAAAAAAAAACACCTAAGTTTAGTGCTTCCAAAGCTATAATTGAAAGTGACACAAAAAAGAGCTGCTTAGTTTCCATTCTCAGTTCCTCAAAGCAATGCAAGAACAACTTGCATTTCAGGGCCCGCTTACAGCTTTCTGACAGTGCCCCTCTCAATTTTGTGAAGCCTTCACTCCATCTCCAAACTCTGGGGCTGTTTAAGGAGAGCAGTTAACTTGGGGGCCACACTGTCGCTCCATCTGCAGAGGCTTCAGAACTGAATCAGTTCCTGCCATTTCACATGACACACAACCCCTTGGACTCTTCTGATGGGCAGGTGTTGGTAAATGCACATTTAGCCATCTTTGGTCATACATAAACTAAGAACTAGAGGATATTAAATATCAAAAGCTTGGGTTTCTTTTTCCCTTTTTTTTTTCTGTTTAAAGTTACTTTCAAGTATACTTTAAAAAAGAGGTCATATTTTTAGTCATACTATCCAAGGAGGAATTCCCATTTTTATTATTTTGCACATCTGCTGTTAATATACGTCTCCCTCATCACTTCATCTCACTTCTTTTGACTCTAGAACTCCATGTGTCAACAAAAACAATGTACTATTATTGTTTTATTTGGATGTGCATATACACTATGAAACCCGATCTACTGTTAAAGTTTATACACTAAGATACAGCTTAAAATGCAAGCATACAGAAAGTCAAATATTTAAATAAGGCCATGAAGTTTAATTTGTTAGAGGTTAAGATTTATCAGTGCTTCTCGTCAGTATTTCCAAGAGCCACTGTTATTTTTATTATGTAACCTAATTTCTGCTTTCATATATATGTATACAAAAACCCCCACCTTCTATTTCGTACGAAATGTCAGGAACTATTCAGAATATACCATCAATGACATTATCCCAGATCTTCTTCAAATGTTATGTGTGAGGAAAAATAAATAAAAATATAGTAATTTGTTACAAAGACTATATTTTTTTTGCCAAAGTTTTGCCAAAAAATGAAAGAAAAACAAAATATTTGGAATATGAGGTAATTTGTTTTACAAGGGTTTTAATAAGTATTTCACCAGTTTCATCGTATTTCAACCATGAGGCAACACAGATAATTCAGGCTTCTTTCTTGCTGTGTTGCAAGAAGCTACTAGATACCGAAGTATTTACTTTCCATCAATAAAATGAGCAACTTGCTCTTGGGAACACAGATATAGGGTTGTGAGTGCACAGAAAAAAAAGTATCAACAACAAGACTAATACTCAAGTAATTCTCTGCTAATTGTCCTGGGGTTCAGACTTTCCCATTCAGACAGTTATAAATGAAAACTCCATTGAAATGAAAACCTGGCAAATCAGAAAACAGACAGTATAACCAAGGCCAGGTATACATCTGCAGGAAAAGGAGAAATGAAACCCAGCTGTCCCAATTCCTTTCTTCACTTTAATTACTAGGCCATATTTAATGCATTTCATTTAAAATTTACAGTAAGACAGCTATATTGAATCAGCATCCAGCAAAAAGAAACTCTCTCACACAATATAGGAATAGCTTGAGAACATAATTTGAAACCTATGGCATACAAAATTGAGACAGAAGAGTATGTCGTGAACAAAAATAAATAAAAATGCAAGGACAGAAGTGTTACCTCCCCATTTTCCAGGACTATCATTATTTATGCATCAGATAAATTAACAAATTACTGAAGTTGGCAACATATTAAGGATACTTATTACTGAAGAAGAACTTGTTACTAGGGAATTTCCCTGAAGTATTAATAGTGCATCCACAAGCTTTCCATCTGTTTTTTTTTTCTGGAACCAACATACTCAGCGTGATTAACACAAGGAAAATCTCACTATCCTTTCTGGTTGAAACTCCCTCATGACATAAAAAATATTCATATATTCCATGCATCAATTTCCTACTTATTTTATCAGGTGACAAAAGATACATTAAAATGAGCTGATAGAAAACATTAATAAATTATTGCAAGTGTACTACAGAACCAGATGTTACTTATCTAAAGAATATATGAAGCTGAATGGTTGGTGAATTACTGACTAAATAGATATCCTTTGAAATCCCACAAGGTTCTATCGTATGTGCAATCTCACTTTAAGTATTTTGTTCAGGTTTGCTCAGGAAGAAAGGGAGCAAATTTTTCCACTGATAGTCCAAAAAAAAAAAAAATCAGAGGTTAGAGACCAAATGTGCATCTGTTAACAAACAGTAGAGAATGCTTATACTAAAGATATGGTGAAAGGTAGAGAGAGAAGGCATGCTTTGTATTGTTCCTCTCTCAGGTAATGTTTCTGCTAACAGTGATACAGAGAATTGTAGTAACTGGTTCTTGAGGAAATGTATTCTTCCCAGAGGTCTATAGATGGCAGGAAAAGTCCTCTAAGATCACAACCATACTTGCTTTATACAGACCAGATTTTGACAGTTGTGATGCAATGCTCGTGTATGGTAGAGGTGGGAGAGGAAGAGCTGATAAATGGAATCAGTATAGATGAATTCCGTGAAGAAATGTAGGTCGGCCCTCTTTCAGAGTGCCACTCACTGTCCTGCACTAGACCTTGGAGATATAGGCATGGATTTATGTCCACAATAAGCCTTTCAGGGCCTTCCACTTCACAACTGGAAAGCAGCCATAGCAACCATCCTCTTTTGGAATGGAGGCAACCAGGCCTGACAGGTCGTGAGAGCAAAAGAAAACTCTCTATTGATGAAGCATCTTCAAGGGGAAAGGTCTTGAAAGAAGGTGAGACAGATAAATTAGAACACAGCAAAGTGATGGAAGCGAATAGGACAATCTCTGTTAGTGATCTCCAAAATTCAAGAATCATAGCAATATTCTCTCACCTGATGCCAAAATAGCAAGTGGCTTAAAGTGAGAGTAAAGGCAGCAGAGAGAACAGTTTGCACTCAAAATTTTCAAACCTCAAAGTTGACACAACTAACAATCTACATCTGCCATTTGACATCTGTTACTGATAGATATATAACAACTTCTAACATAACAGCTTCTAAGGATAGCTTCCTTATTCAGGGACAAAAAAAAAGTCAGTGCCATCTGCACCCACAAAGCAGACTTCCACTTCTAAGACACTCAGTCTCCTCTTCATATGCTTATTCCTAAGGATTTTTCTGAAGCTCTGTCCAGAGTATTTTCCCCTTGCTACTATTTAAGTCTCTTTGCTTAGTCCATTTTATTTTTATTGCTTCTTTTAATTTTCCTACCATTTCAGATAGACTGAATGACTAATGTTCTAAGAACAGTTTCTGCAAAATGTTTTATATCTTCATGTGCTAGCTCTGTGTTAATGTTTTAGTTTATGTGTTCACATGGTAGACTTACTTATCAAAATAATGCTATGAAAGTATTAATAGGAATCTTACACTTTTTATCCACTTAGACCTTAGAAAGCTGATCACCAGCATGACCAAAATAGAAATGACAGATACATTTGGACTCTACTTCCAAACAAGTATCTTTACCCCACTGTTGTCATGCATCAGAATACTTGCATATATCAGTGAGCTTTGAATCAAGAGCTACCTTATTTTTCCTACTGACAGGTTGTATTCATTCCGTATCCTGAATACAATGACATAAAATTATTTGCGCTTCCTGATCATAACAGCACCAACATTGCTTACAGTTTCCCCTGGAGATCCTTTTGCTCCTGGTTGTCCTGGTGGTCCAATTTCACCCTGTAAATATTTTTCAAAGTTTTAGAAGATTCATTTTGTTGTTTATTTTTGATTTTTTTTTCACTAATGCATTCCTGGAATCACAAAAGTAAGAATAATGAGATATTTTCAAACATTGCCACTATGAATATTCTCCCTTCAAGGCAAGCAAAACCCATAATTTGGAAACAGCATATGCACTGTAATTGTGGTTTAAACTACTACTAATACCTTTTGTCCTTTTGCTCCTTGATTTCCAGGGATTCTCCAAATTCCCTGCAGGAAAAAAAAAAAAAAGGGAAAAAAGAAAAAAAGAAAATCTTTAAAGTATGTAGAATAGCTTCTCCATAAAACAATATAGTGACAAAAATATGTCCTTACGAATTTTAAATTTGTGGTTCAAAAATGGGCAGGAAATAGAAAAACATAAATAAAAATAAAAAGTTTCAGCTGCAAACATGCAAACCCAGGGGTACAGTAACCTGCCCAGGGTTTTCCTTCAACATGAAAGTAACAGATAGGAATAACATGACACTTATTTCTATAAGAATCACACTTGTGCAACACTGGCTTGGAAAGGGTAGCACAGTTATTTTGCAGTTGACACCTGCCTTCCTGATACTAATGCCATCCATTAGAAAGAAACTGTGAGGTGTTCAGTGGCACATGATTGAGCAATGTCACGAGTCAGTGAAATTCCAGTTCTTTACTGAAAAATGAGATCAGAGGACATAACAAAATCAACCAAAAAAAGGCCTCATTTATGACTTTCACTCACATGTATAAAAAAATCTTTTCACTAAACTACTGTTCTTCTGTCCAAACTCATATTAGATCTTTTGCACAAGCCCAGAGATAATCAATGGGGCAAAATAAAAATTTCTGAAATTGTAATACAACACTCTGAATTCCATATCTGCCAACAAAAATCTCCCAGAAGGCAGCAACCCTTTCTACTGAAGGGATGTACTAAAGCCATCTGTGGTTACATATCTGCGCTAGTTTCAGGGCAGACAGAAGACTACTTCACTCATACAATCCTGAGAATGATTTATGATCACATAAGTATGCCAAAGAGAAAAAATACAATGTTTTGCTGAGCTGTGTTGAATGTTCTTGCCTAAAAGGAATCACTGATACGATTCATTTAACTTTATCAACAGCAAAAAAGAATAAAATTCAAAGAATAGTAAAACTAAGCCACTAAACCAAACTTTCTTTTTTCTTTTGATTGATTCTGCTTAAGTGAACAGAATTTAGGCCCTTATTTCAGTGGGACCAGCTCCAGACCCTTAAAATTCTTGTATAGTTCACTGGTATTCACTCAGCTAAGAACGAACCTATCGCTTACACTAATCTGAGTGATTCCCAGAGTACATGGGGTGGAGATTTTCACAGTTATTCACCACATGCCATTTGGCACTGAAGAAGGAGAATGAAGTGGCTAATTTGGTCATAAAAAATGTTCTTTCCCCATGAGAGCTACTTTCCTGTATAGCTTCCATGGTTCAGCAATTGTAAAGACTAATTTCTGCAGGATCAAGTCCAGCATGCTTAAAAAAATAAATTAAATTTCCCTCTCAATATGTATTCCCAATCTATTACTTCCTTATATATGGTATAACACCTGGTCATGCCAATTAGAATTACTTGCACTTTTCCAAAGGAGAAGGCTAAAAAGTAGATTAGCTATCCTGAGTTTCTTCCCTAACTCTAGGTTAAGCCAAATCAAGTTTTGGAAATGTATTAGAAACCTTGTCTCCAAACGGAGAGAGGTTACACATGGAGTACAAGTCTTCAGAATCTGAGCAGGCTTTTCTTTCCACCATGAGTAATAAAACACTTTTCACAGGAAGTTCTGTTTATTAGGGTGACATAGCACTAAATAAGCCATCAAAGAAACCTTACTATAATGATCAAAAGATGTATTCTTATTCTAACGCATGAGCTGAAACAGTTTTATTCCATTTGCAAAATAAAAATGTATTTTTTGTGAAGTGTATATTGTAACTCGAATTATCACAAATGCCTGTCTTTAATCAAAACTTAATACGAAACAGAACCATCATGCAATTTTTCTGCCATTAAGGGAAACACAATGCTTGGAGCTACTACAAATGGGAAAACTGCCACCCACTGGGAGTAACAGAATAAATGCTATGGAATAATTCATGATTCACTGGTCCAGGAAAAAAAAAATCTGCCTTTGGGGATGTCCCTTGCAAAACTATCAGGCAACATTTTGTTCATATGAAAGAAAAAAGGGGTGGCAGTTCTAGATTCTCTTTTCTTCCTCTGTTCAGAAAGCTTATTTTAAATGGTTCATATTTATCATAAATTCAGTTATAACACCAATAAGATTCAGCATTTAATTTGTAACCAGAATAGCTAAAAACCAAAGAATCCACTGAATTTTAATGATTTCTGTCATTATGCATGATTTAGACCACTTTATGCCTTTGAAACAGTTAATTTGTTGCTCCTCTTCTTCTACAAATTTCATATAAATATAAATGTTTATTCACTACTTTCCTTTTTTTTTTTAAATTACATTTATTACAAGCCTGTCTAGTTCCTTAGCTTTTCCGGAGACATCAGCCTGACTTCCTCAGTTAACTCTCTCAATTATTTCATTTCCTTCAAATGCCTTCCTCTTTCTTCCGAACTTCTCCGGGGCTGAGGTTGTGCCTGGGAATTGCATGATCACATAGCAGTCAGCCCACCAGCTAAGGAAGATCACTGGATTATTCAGACACCTCTGTCCTACCCGTCTGCCCTCCCCGCAGTACTTCCAGCCCAGCATCTCCCCCAGTCCTGCAGGCATCCACTGTAGGGACCTAAAGTGACACCTGAATGTCACAGAAACCAAAACAGCCACTTCAATAGCAACACATATACAATTGAGTATAAATATGTGGTTTTATCCCAACTTAAATAATTTAAATAAATCTTCCATTATTTGATAATACCTGGCAAATATTATGGATTTAACTGTAGAGGGAACATAGTTTCACAGTTCCTGGAAAATCTTTCTGTAGCTTTCACTAATAACGTTGTCTATTTTTGTTTTTGGATGATGTTAAACAGCTGGATTTTTTTCCACGCTCTTTTACAATAAATCCATTAAGTAGGCTGCCTGAAGCCTTATGTTTTCAAATCAACTAGACGTAAGCATTTTTATCTAAGGCACAGCTACATTTCTTAATATTTCTTTCCCACTTTTTCTAGCCAGGATTATAAATTATTTATATCTCCCCCTATGCTTAACTTTATGTCCATGAACAGTAGAAGAAACCATGCATAAAGACTTCTTCTGGAACAAAACAAAACAAAAACTATTTTATTCCCCAAATGGATATTTATTGGTCTATTAAGTTCTTTATTTTTTGCTACTCCATTTAATATCCCCAATCTTTTCAGTATCTGATAGTGCTTTATTTTTTTGTACTAGTGTAAGTGGAAATTTCTAGACTACAGCTAACAAATCAATTATCATAAAACTCTATCTCTGGAAGACAAAAAAAAATCATAGACAAGTTTCCAAAAGCTTTTCTGCTATGAGCAAGCTCTTTTACAAACAGCTCCCCAAGGAGACTGAGGCAGCATTAGTATAATTCTCTTCAAGGATCTTATTTTCTTATGGCAGGTATACAAAACCATACCCTTTTAGCATATTGCATTAAACCAGTTCTCACTGAATACAGCACATCTGGACTTATTTTGTAATGTGCCAGACATTTGACAAATAAGGTCTAGGACAAATCATTACAGGATAGATTTTCAAACCATCCATTCTTCTTTCAGCATCAATACAAAAATGCCTGAAATAATATCAGCTTTCTCAATTCAAAAGGACGTGATTTTAAAAGTTATTTTATGATGAAAGACAGTATCTGCTTTCACAGTTTATTTTAGTGAGAATGTTCTTCAAAGTTCTTTTTTAGTCACTCATTTAAATTATACTTATTTTCATACACAGATCCATTAACAGTGTTTAGAGACTTACACATTACAGTTGGCTGCCCATTTACACAAGGAAAACTGGATCACACAGACTCACAGAATGGTTGAGGTTGGACGGGACCTCTAGAGATCATCTAGTCCAACCCCCCTGCTCAAGTGCTGACCCCCAGCAGGGGCACCTGGAAGCTGGAGCCCGCGTAACCCTAGCAAGGCACAAAGACATTGCGGGTTCGGCCTATAGAGCCCGCAGGCTTCCCGCGAAGGTTGCCCAAAAGGTGCTAATTTCACCCTGTTCTTTTTTCAACAGCTTTACTGTTATTCAGGGTCAGCCACAGTATTAGGCTTAAAACAAATGAGAGGCAAGTCTGCGGCTAAAAAGATGACTTTTCCACTTTATATGAGTTCCTTCAGTTATATTGTAGTTTACAGTTTTTCAGTTACATTGCTCCTTCCCCTCTGAAAAATCTGCAGAAAAATCTGATTCTGGGAGGACACTAACAGAGATTACATAAATTACATCAATACAATAAGGTTCTCAAAATATATCTATCTACCCAGATATTCCTATAATCCCTTTAAGCACCTGAAAGTGCCTGAAACATATGCCTGTTTATGCACGACTATTCTTTACTTGAACAAGCACTATTGATGCTACATGAGAGGTCTACTACCAGCACAGGAGTAAAAAAAAAAAAAAAAAAAAGTACAAGTGGTATTTTGGATAAAAATATAAAGATACAAAAGTCCAGGTACTTTTTGCAGCAAATCTTTGATATTTCTAATATGATGAAAGAGAAAATCGCTGTGGATAATAGATAAATGAATACTCTCTTTCTCTGGAGAACAGCAAGATGTATGTTTAAGAAATATGATGAAGTTCCATTTGCTATTACCAAATAATTAGAATAGATAGCACTGAAGAAGAATTGCAAAAGCAGGCCTTTTTACATTTTTTTAATTTATAAAATTATGTAAGGGACATTTTAGAAACTGGCTAACATTTCTTCACTGCAATAAAACTCTGCATGTCAAAAGGGAGATTTTAAACTAGCGCAACATACTTGGTTATGCTTGGATCTATTACTATGCTTATAAACCAGCTGCAGCGGAGGAGGAATGCTGGTATGTAACCTCCACCAGCACGTGAATTAGTAAGAAAAGCACTAGCATATCCACAGAAAGGTCACTACAGCATACAAGCATAAAACAGACCACTTTAAGTACTGCTTGTAGCTATTTATAGTATATGCCATTTATGCCCATAATAGGCTTACAACAGCTCTTTAGAAGTCCCTTTCAAGTTTTTTTAGAAATCGCCTCCGTGAACAGAACATTTATAAGATAGTCTTTAATAAATATCAGTAGGGTATGCAACCTTTTTTCCTCTTGATTTTCCAGATTGAATTACCTGATTTGAAAAGTTACTAACTGCAAAATTGCTGAAAAATAAGAGATCCTAAGTCTCTGCAGGGAAAATAAAAATAAACAGATAGTATGTAACGACAGAATATGAATAATCTAGTTGCATGCTCTATGAAGATAGAAATTTTAAAATCAGAAATCAGGAGAGACAAAGTGAGAATTCATTGGGAGAGAACTGTTTGACCTTATAATTCTGAAATGCAGGAATTATCCAAGTTGCATTAGGTCAGTATGTCCAAGTCGTTACAGCATTTCTGTGGCACCTATCCAAACTGAATTTATTGGGAATCTTTCCACAGACTTCAAAAGACTTTGGATCAGCAACTATGTTGTCGTATCTTACATAATTTTTGTCATCTGGGAATAGTGGAGACTAGTCTGCCTGAAGTTTCAGAATTCTTGAATTACCTGTTTCTTTACGGCGTCATTCTCAAATTTATCTTCTAAAAAGCAATTAACTCTGCAGATAAGGTGTATGGAATTAATTTAATTAAAATAACTATCAGATAGAATGTTGAAGATGAGTTATGTTGCAAGTTAGTTATTTAAAAATATATACACCTAAGGCGAGCTTAAAAGTAATAACTGAGGGGAAACATCTGCATTTAGTCTAAAAAAATGTAGTTAAGCTTACTACAATCACTGAGTAATTAAAGAAAGATTATTGAAACTATTGTGTGTCAAAGCTGTCATCACCCCCTTTCGCAGTTGGCAACAAAAACTAACAACACGTGTTATAGTAGCTCCAGAAACTAGAAAGTCATCAGAACTCTCCTGGTTTAGGGTAGGATTTGCAGGGAAAATATTAGTCCTTGTTGCTTCCCTCCTGACTGTGATGCTGCCACCTTTGAGGAGTAAGTTACTGGTGTTCAGAGGTCAGCAGCTACCTCTGACACATCTCAGATGAAGGGAAAGGCATGAAAATTAAACTTGAAGCTAAGAATTTTGACTGACTGAAACTAACCAGCTTGCTGAGTCTCCTGTGCTGATCACTTCTTTCTTTAGGATTTCCTGGAAGTCATTTCTTCTAAATGCATTACTTTGAAAGCGAGTGCTATTTCATAGTGGGCCCATTTAAGGAAATATAACATTTTATGAAATATTTTATACTCTATGAAGTATTTCCAAGAGTAGTATTAAATCTTACACAAGCCATGATCTGTTCAGCACTAACACAATCCAACAGGATTTTTAATCGTTAATCTTTTGGTGAGAGAATAGAAACAGAAGTTCATAAATGATCAGACTGTATCAAAATAAGCTAAGTAAGTCACTCTTTCAGATAAAAGATTTTTGGTGCAAGCCCTATTGCATATATGCATACTATAGAGTCTTCAATTTGTTTTCAACTGCAGGGTCAGAAGTATTTCATAACTATATAAACAGAAATAAAATACGAATGTTGAATAAATGGTATCTTAATGGTCAGCTAAAACTGGTACAAAAGGACAGAGTATCTTATCTATATAAAGTGCATCAAGAAAAGGCTATCATAGTGATCACTGAAAAGCAGGTATGTGCATATGTGCAGTGTTAATATTTTACTTCCACTTATCTCATCATTATACTTTTCAATCAGCATTAAAGCCGAGTGAATAACCATTGAAATATTAAGTAACTAGTGCTCCTTCTTTTATTTTTTAATGAGAAAGATAGGACTGACAAAGTAATCACACATGGTATCTTAAGTATATGTATATATATCTACCTTGAATATAGTCCTTGTCAGAAACAACTCAGCAAATAATTTTTGGTGACTTTGACCAATAAAAGCACAAAATTAGAACTACTGTACAAAAGACAAACTGAATAATACTTTTCTTTCTGAATAGCCCAGTATACCCTCAAAGCTGCTGTGTACTAATCTGTATAGTTAACATATAGTTAGTATCTCATAAAAAGTATTATTCTCTACACAGAATTCCTTTCATATTTCCACTGAGATGCAGTATAGTGTTAGGTCTTTCCCTCCTCAGGTTTATTCATTAGAATGTAGGGATAGAAGCATAACAGAATGCAACTAAAGTGAAATAAAACTTGTTTCAGCAGATAAATAGATGCAGATCATTATTTTTCAGAATTTCCTCAAGTCTCAAAATATTTGCTCATTTATCTTTAAGTGAATTTAAGAAATGACCATCAATGATAAAATTTCTGCACATCTGTGCCTAAGAGGAAAGCTGCTCCATTAGCATCAGCTCTCTGTATTTCTTAGTAAGGAAGTACAGGTTACTGTTTCCTGCTATTACTATCAGGCTGGCAGGCATCTATTCTGACAACAAGTTCTCTTAGGATTGCCTGTTCACAAGATAACTCCTTTGCTAGCAGTTTTGTAGTTGGTGTATGTTTTTTCACAGTCCCCTATGCAAAGACAGACAAGTGAGGCAAAACTGAACATAAAAAAGATTTAATTTAATTCTGAAGCACCTTGCCTCAAAAAGATGTTTCACAAGAGTCCTACTAAAGGGAATTCGATGGTAGGGAAGAGATGTGGAAAACTGTATATTAGGGATGAGGGGGCAATATTATATGGCACAGAAGAAAGAAAATGTTTTTTGTTCTTCATACTATCACACAGCTCAATCAAATACATTCCTTCCTCGGACACCTTTTCTACTAATCGCAGTACGGATACAGATTCTGTAGGATTACAAATCACTTAAGATGTGGCTTCCCAAAATACTGGCTACTTGGCTATATGACTTTGTATGCCCTATTTAAAAGATTTCTGCTTTTTAAAGCAAGTACAGTCACTTTTGTGGTATGAAGCTTTCCATATCACTAGTGTATTTGGAATATGTGACTTAGAATTCTGCCCCAGCATAAGTTGCACATTTTGTTGACCTTAGAAAAACACTAAAAGTTGATCTAGATCCAGACTACCTAGGCATTTCAGAACAACCAAGAGCCATATGAGGAGGATCCGTGTAACAGCAGGAGATGGGTCAGAAGCTGCAAGTCAAGCTAACCTGTTGTCACTGTCTCAAACAAGAGGCCACATGTGAGGCCCTGCAATGTGACCTAAAAATAAAGTTCAAACTCTACCACTTTTTAAGTGTTTGCAACTGTATTTCTGGAGAAAAAAAAAAATTGGGGGGGAGTAAACTTTGACAGTTGCAAATGCTCAGACCTACTGCTTGTGGCAGAACAGCATAGACGAGGCATCGGCGAGGGCTACGGATCTCATGCGAACGGTGCCCAGAAGCACTCGGCTCAGAGCTCCCTTTGGCAGAACAGCAAATACGAGGAGCAAAGTCATCTAACTGCTGCCATTGAAAGTAAACTCCAACAAGATTCACTACCTACATGAAAAAGAAGAATCAGGCTGAAATTAAGCCCAAATGGATTTTGACTTTTTTTTTTCTATCGTTTAGATAGCTGGCCTCTTTCTAATAAGGCTGTTATTTGTATTAGGAAACCTCAAAAAATTATTTACCTAAATGGTATGTCTTGGTAAAGACATACAGCTAGCCATCAATGACTGAAGTGACAATACAGCAGCACCTGGAACATGGCCCATTTTTGTCATTAGTAAGCTAACCCTGATTACTAGCTTGACTAAATGCAAAGTCAATTATTCTGCCCATGCTGTTTTTTGTGACCTAAAGTGGGCAGGAAAAAGAGGATGGTCTGCCTAGCTTCAGTTCTAGCTAGTACTTTTGAGGGAAAACAACCACATCATTTGGAATTACTTACTTAGCTCTACAACCTGTTTTTTCCTGCTCATAAATTTGGTGATTAATAAGAGCAGTAGTATACCAGAAAGTATGTTGGGCAGAATAACCAAGCTAAGAGGCGCAAAGCAATGTGAGATCAGCTGGGCTGCATGCTGCATTCTGGACAGTTGTCTCTTAATTGCTGTCTCAGGGTGCAATCGATTTGCAACCAGGGCTGCTCTGTTATTTGCTATGGCAAGAAAGATAGACAGATTGCTATTTTTAAAAAGGCCAACTTTAAGAATTAGGCTATGGCTAACGTTCATGTGGCTGAAGGGAAGCAAGACTGCATGTATTTTTCTGTGGGCAGAAGTATCCATGGAATTCACTGAGAAGCCCCCTGTCCCAACAGGTGCAACAGCATCACCCCAGGTTTGTGTCCACCTTACGCAGCCTGTCTGGCTATAAAGGGTGAGGCAGATCAGAGGTCAGACCATCTCTCCCACTCCACTGGAGAAGACCCCACTGAATATCCAAGTGAGACATGGTGCTAGAAAACGGGCAGGAGGAAGTGCTGACACGTTCCCCATTAGAGACACAGAGGAACAGGGCTGCAAGTGACACCAGGCACCCCGCGCAGTCCCTACCACAGCACAAGGAAACACTTCTCAGCTCTGCTACAGACTTTTCCCTTTGACTTGCCAGCCTATTACACACTTCTTTCCATATCGGCCCATGTCTCATGGCACGAAAGCCAACCAGTCCCTCCTTGGGCTGTAAATCCCAGCGGCTCAGTCTGAGGAGGGCTTTTCCCACGGCCCGAGCACGGCTGCACACAGATGTCCCTGCTCCTGCTCCAGGCAGATGGTGCCCACATTGCACACGTGATGTGGTGCCATGCCAGCACTGTGACACAGCATCGGACCGGGGGGCCAACAGCTCCTGCTGGCCACCCCTACACAGGCTTTGCACTCTTCTAAAGAAATCCCACCAACTATAAGTGAAGCCTCTGCAGTGCAATCTGCCTTGCCCACTTAGTACTCTGCAAAT
>NW_010586963.1:77957-114393 GCF_000705375.1 Tinamus guttatus | reverse complement strand
TTTTTGGTTATTTTAAACGACCCTGTAGTGATTTTAACATTTTAAAACTGCCACTTTGTTTCTCTTCAGAAAAGAAGTGTGTAATATAAATAATTTACATTTTGTTTAAATTGTATTATTAAGCATTATTATTAATTTTAAATCAAAATCTAACTCTTTAGATAAAACTCAGACTTAATCAAAACCATGCTGTTGAAGTATTAAATATTTAGCATACTCAACCTTATAAATCCCTTCTTCCTATTTATTAAACTAATTTTTAAAAGTTAACTATGATTAACTAGCATTCTTTAATGAAAAGAAACATAAACAGACTATGTTGAAGAATACATGTCTTGCTATTGTCTTAACAAATTTGTAAAAAGCAGTATACTATAAAACCTTCACTTGCATTTTATTGCTTTTATTTAACATTTGCTTTCAGTTTTTATTACATGTGAAGATTTTATGAAGAGTGTAAAAGGTTAATACATCTTAGCACATCACATGGTTACTTGGAGCTTAAAAAGAAGAAAAAACAAAAGCCAAGTGAGGAATTATGTGTATTCTTCACTTAAGCCAGCCGAGTGGGAAGGAAACCTCTTAGGAATAATTGCCCAGTATTTTGCAGTGTATTCACAGTGTTCTTAGGAGGGTTTGGTGAATAAATAAATAAACTAAAGGAAAGAGCTTGAGCATACTTTAGTTTGGATTGCTATTTCCATCTCTGAGCCAGCAGAACACTCCACCAGGTTTCAGTACCAGATAATACATCTTGCTTTTCATAAGGTGTCACATTCAGTACTCCAGAAGTTCCTGAATGCATTTTCTCATCTTATGGTGAGAAATGCAAGTCATCTGGAAGGCAGTGGTTCACCAACTGAGCTCCATTTACCACTCGTGGTCTACAGAACAGTTACTGGCGGTTTGGAGACAGCTGGCTCTTTCTCAGTGTTCCAAGATTTCAGCTGTTTCTACAGATATCTTGGCTCCGTTGCATAAAGCAAAGCGTAGTGGCCTGAAGGAACAGCTGGAAACAACGAGGACCCAGCCTAGCTACTACATACAAAGAAGATCTAAAAGGAGCTGCCCTGAAGAGCTGTCTGAGCACCCACAATGCCTTGGGAAACAAGCAAAACAAAAAGGCCAGCAGCATTTTCACCTGGTAAAACCAGAGAAGATCAAGACAGCATGGAGAGTGTGACAAGATGCAAGGAAGCAAATGGCCAAGAAAACTGGGCAAAGGGGAAAAAAGGATGGTAGTCCGTGAAGAAGACAACCCATAGCAATTGAGTAAAAGGATATATCCCATATTGCAGAAAGGAGAATTAAGAATACCCGTAAGAAGGCAACAGTGGGATAACTTTATACTATATATGAAAAGTGGTATGTAACAGGAATATATTTGAAAATCTTTTCTTAAAAGGCACCTTTGACTTCAAACACTTCATTGCATTCTTTTACAAAATGAAAATTTAAAGATGAATAACAAGAAAGAAAAGCACAGTAATCAATTCAAAATCAGAATGAGTGAGATATGAAGTGCAGCATCCATTAACAACAAAACAATATGTAAGGGTATGTCAGCAATTTAATCACTTACAGGTTCTCCTCGATGTCCCTCTAGTCCTGGAGATCCAGGCTGTCCAACTTCTCCCTTTAAAATGAAAAAATACTGTTAATATGTTATAAAAAAATTCTTCCCATGAAAAAAATTGAATTCAAATAGTAAGTTTTTATTCAAAATAATATTCTAATAAAACGGAAAACAAACACGATAAGGGCTTCTTCAAAATCTCTTGAAATATTTTGGAATACGGTTTTGTCAATTCAAAATTTTCTCATATATTGTCCAACCAAAAGCTGTTAAACAGTTTGCAAAAACAGATCAAAGATCATTTTCTTTTGAAATCTGGGAAGAGTGGAAAGGCAGTAATTGGTTGAAGGGCAAATGACAGCAATAAAATGACAATATTAAAAAAGAAAAGTGTGGCAAGTGTGAATGGAAAATTATAGATTTTAACTCTGCTGGGAAATGAATCAAACTTTACTCTTTGAAGTAATAATAAATGGGAACAAAATGACTATAAAAGGACTAAGAATACTTCATCCTCTCAAAATTTTGGCATTTTGTGCAAAAATGTCAGGAGAGAAAAAAAATCTGCATAATTCTTAAAATCATGCCCAGAGATTTGGTTTCACGACAAAGCAAGCTATTGCTCTGTAGTCTTTATGCTTCAAATAAGGTTTAGCCAAAGTTTTGACAAATCTGTTTATAAGATAGGTTATTCTCAACTATCTAGTTTGCCCAAACTCTCAAACTAGCTTAAAATCATCATTACCAGAAAAATACCAGAAATTTGTGGTTAAATAGCAAACTAATCACAGAGTGCTTTGGTACTGGTCTATGACCATCCAATTCTGCTTAATGCTGAATGTTTTATATACATGGTTTTGCTCCATGCCAGCTTGCCCCTTCCAAGAAATGTCCAGGCGTAGGATACTTGAAGGATAGCCTAAGTAAGTCAGGCATTGATCTCTAAAGGTCATGTGAATGAGGCCACCTTATTTTAGAAGCAGAAGCCATGCTCTACTACCATTCTTCATGGGCAGTTTGTAGCGTTTTTTTTTTGTTGTTGTTTATTTTTTAATAACAGTAGATGTAACCAATGACACCATACAGTCTATTGTCCTAAGAGTTGGTACAACTAATAGTCTGAAAAATACTTCAAAACTCTTCAAAATTACAGTAGTACCAGACATGATCAAATCACTATGGCCTTACTCAAAATATACAGACCGTCCAAAAAAAAAAAAAAAAGAAAAATTATAAAATAACTCCAGAGATGGAGTACATAAAAAATGGACAGATGAATGAATACATATAATAAACTGGAAATAATTCATTTAAAATAATAAACTGGTCTTGAAGCCACAATGGGTAGCTTCTGAGTTCAAAGCCACACTTTTTTTTCCCACATTCTTTCTCAGAACAAATACTGTAAGAGAATAGGAAAGCTCCAGGAGAAATTTCCTTTAAAGGCAGCCTGTTTGTTACTGCTTTGAATTTGATTTTGAAGCAATTGAAGCAGTTTTGAATTTGAAGCAATATTTTATAGCAAGCAGATGCTAAAGTCAAGCTGACAAAATATTTGAATGGAGAATACAGCTTCTGTTAACTACTGTATTGTAATGAGTATGGCATAGTTTTATACTACTGTATTTGAATTATGTAAAATAGTCAGGAGAAAAATCTTTAAGTTTGAATATAGACTCATGCAGCCAACAGACTATATAAATAACTCAATACGGTTTAAAAGGATAAATATAATTTAATATACCCTCCAAATTCATGCTTTATCAATGTAATACTCCATCACTGATAGTTGATACTGTCATTATTATAGTAATAAAAGCATCTAATATATCCAGTATAATAATTATATTATTATGATCAATATTATATTATTATGATCATATTATATAGTTGCTATTATTATTATTATCATATTACTATCACAAATCTAATATCTAATTCTTTTTCTTTTTCCATAAGTACCAGAGGAGGAACTTCTCCTTCCACTTAGCAGAGCTATCTGCACACAGACACAGGAAATAAAGACATTTAGATGACATGCAGGTCATCAGGCTCCCATAACAGCCTACAGTAATCTAGCCAAGACAGTCTGTGGATCCTTGATCCATCTGCTAGGCCAGGAGCTCAATTCATTGCTCCCACACATGGGCATTTGATCATATTTGAGATACCCAAGGTTGGCCTCCACTCCCACTCCAGAAAGGTGCTGGTTTTCTGCAGCTCTTGTGTCAGATTTGGTAGCTCCTATAGGGTTGCTTTTGATGCTCTAAGACATCTCAAATGGCACTTCAAACCTGTCTACATAGACAACTGGGCCCTATGAGTCGTCTTTATCTGAGCTGAATTGCCCTCCAGACTCCACTGATTTGAAAGGTGATGTAGGTATTCGCTATACCCATAGGAACAGTAGAATTTGGGTGTTTAAGACTTCTCTGATTTCCATTCTGAGTATACAATGTATTCCAGATTTCAAACAGAATTTATTATTCTGAGTGCACTAGGATGTATTGTCTTCACTCGACGTATTTACATACCTTGAAACCAGGACTTCCCGGCAAGCCATCTTTTCCACTTCTGCCAGGGTCTCCCTGTGGCAATAATTAACAGTCATCAGTAGATGAACTAATAAATTAAAATTAAAGGCAAACTGCCTTTACAGAACTTACAGATCGCCCAGGCATTCCTGTATCACCTTTCTCTCCTTTTGAACCCTGAAAAATCAAACAAATCAAATGTTTACGTTGAGAACTCTTAGCACATTTAGTGAGTAATTCATATATGTTATTTCCTTGTTTTGGAAGTTTAATGAAGATATGTTTTGTTCTTTACACAGAAAGCAGTCTAATAATAATTATTATCTGTTACATAACTGTAAATATCTTCTAAAATATAGAAATGTGACCAGAGACCCTCTTTCAAATTGCCTTAGACTCTAGACCAATAAAAAAAATGAAGAAAGTGTAAGGATTGGTAAAATTAAAGCCACACATTGGTCAACCTAAATATCATCTCTTATACATTGCTTTATGTGTCATTTTTCATAATATATAAAACAATATATTTTTTCTAGCATGCTAACATTACTACAATCATATACTTCCTCTCCTTTCCCTCCCTTTCTTTCTCTCTCTCCCTCTTCTTTTTTATACAGTGCATGTACATGGCTATATATTAAAGAGCTCACACTTTTTTTAATATTCCAAGTATACAAGTTCCTTATTCATAAGGATCCATAAGAATATTTGTAATCAAAAAAATATATTTACAAGCAATTTGTATTAAATGGAATTATATAGATATGTTGACAGAAGAAAGAAAAACTTTCCAAGATATGTGTATAAGATGAGCAGGAGAGTCTAGTATTAGTAGTTAAAATATATGCATTGTCTTCAGTTTAAGTTTTTCTTAGTTAGGACTACAGAATCAAATTCTCTATGAATAAAATCTATTGTAAAACATGAATAATGTCAATAAAATGATGTCATTTTCTTTTTAAATTTTTTTACTTGCCTTTTTGCCATATATTCCCGGTACTCCTTGATCTCCTTTAGGACCTCGTTCTCCCTAAACAAAGTAATATGTGTGAATGAGTTAGTCTAAAAATATAACTATTCATATAAATATACATATATATATAAATATATATATATAAAATATAGAAGACCTAAAATAAACTGGGCAAAAAACACCATTTTATATTATAAATATATGCACAAGACATTAAATGCACATCTTGAATTTTCCAACCTCTCCTAAGGCCAGAGGCCAGAACAAAAGATGAGCCAAAGCACTTGGAATGCCTCACCACTTCATATAGGTAGACACATAAATTCAAATTTAGTTCTTTGAAAAGTACTGACTTCAAGAAAATTATATAATTAATCATTTCATGATTTTGATACATTATATATGATGAAGAAGATTTTATGCAGTATTAAAAAAAGTTTCAAATTCATAAAGACACTCACAAAGCAAGACAAAATGAAAAAAAAGAGCAATTTACATTGCTATTGATAGATTGATTAAGGCCCATGTCTTGAATCACCTTTCAATTCCAATTCAGCATCAGATCAGATTTTACAGATACAGATTTCATCTGTTACAGATAATACACTAACATTATATAATATAATACTATTATATAAACTTATTCTTTTTTAAAATTAAATTATAAAGCAAGGCAGATACATGAATACCATAGCAGAGTTATGTTATTTAATTTCAACCTTTGGTGCTGGCATCCCATGTAATCCAGGAAAACCAGGAAGTCCACGGTCACCCTAAAATAGCAAGCATATTTGAAAAAATTATATCTAAAATAACCATATTAGGATAACATTCATAACTCAAATGCTCAACAAATAGTGGAAACACAGTAAGTGTCAGCATATCCGGTATGCAACACTGGTAAACTGACTGAGGAGAGCTTGTTGGTCTTCAGGTAATTATCACCTTATTTGACTTTGAACATTCTGCAATCTCTAACATGCCACATGGAGCCTAGCCTTATTTTCCCAAATAGGATCTTAAGATACTTTTCCATGGATAAATGCTGGATTCTTAGCAGCTCATATGGCTACTACAAGTTCAAAACTAAGATTCTGTGATCTACTTTTCATCATAGACATCATAGAATGCTTAAGGTTGGAAGGGACCTCTAGAGGTCATCTAGTCCAACCCCCCTGCACACGCAGGGTCACCTAGAGCACATGGCACCGGGCTGTGTCCAAGCGAGTTTGGAAGATCTCCAGAGAAGGAGACTCCACAACCTCTCTGGGCAGCCTGTTCCAGTGCTCTGTCACCCTCACTGTCAGGCTTTTTGGAGTTGTGACATCTCTACCATCCATTTCTCATGTCTCAAGAGCAGGGAAATTTGCCAAGATCAGGATGTCTTTGCTTCTACCTCTTCCCCAAAACACCTCAGGCTTAGTGACCTTATCAAATTTCTCACCAGCTTACTCTAGATGAGTAATTTATTCAATATTAAGTACTTTTTCTAAAAATTGAACAAAATAAAACCAAAATAAATTATTAAACAACTTCAGGCACTTTGATAAATGAGTTCTCATTTCAGAAGAAAGCTTGCACTCTGTAAAAGCAGTTGACAATGGAAAACACAAACTGAAAAATCAACCCAATCCTTTTGGGAAGCTTCCAATAGCTATTAAAAATTAACAGATAGCTCTGTTTATAAGATCGGTCTTTCTATTCTCCTCAAAACTGTCAGTTGTCAGGAATCCCAAAGCTTTTGCTGTTGGTACTGGAGATATTTATCTAATGATTTGCCTTCAAACTCCCTTGAGCTATTATAGCAGAAGGCTAAATTATAATTTGGCACTACCTGGTTAGAAACAATAAAAGCAAGATAAGTTGCTCTTTTCAGTAAATGAATTTATTTCAGTCAGGACACAGGGTCAAGCTCCAAATAATTTTAGCCAATCACAACAGTTTCTCTCTGTTAATATCTACTGAATTTTTATTGTGCAATAGTTTTCAATTTGTTTAGTGTCTTTCAAACATAAGAAACGAATATTAAGTTATGCTTAAGATTTTGTTTTTCAAGATCATATTTCAAGTTTTGGCCCAAAGGGCAACACGTAAGACCCCTCAGCAGCATTTATCAAAATCATTCAATGCCCAAGCAGATTTGGAGGTCTGTCACATATTCACAGGAGACAGATACATGACCACAGAAATGACAGCTTGTCAGCTAATGCTGTGAGACATCTCGCTCAACAAGTAAGTTCTGCAAACAGCCAATGCAAATGGAATGTAATTCCAAAAGTCAGCAAAGTTTATTTATAAACTCGTCATGCTTCCGTTGCTCCTTATTGCAAGAAGAATGGAGCCCTGATTTCTGTTGCAAATGGTGGTATTGGACAGACTGAAACACTTGGCAATGGAAATAGTTTTAAATAGTTGCTATAGAAACTTTACAAGCAATGGGATGAAATTTAGAAAATTTAGGCTGAATCATCAGGAAAAAAATTCTAATGGTAAGACCTACTTTACCGTGGAAGTTTTCTAAAAAAGTGGTGGAACTCCCATTTCTTGGCACATTTTAAACAAGGCTGGACTACACATTAGGAAATATTCTATCTGTCAAATCCCTGCACTGCCAGAAGAATAGTGGTTTTCTTCATCAGTGATATCTTACTCTCTGCACATGGCCCAGTACTGACTGATCAATTAGATTAATGTAAGATTCCTAAAGCACTGGAACACATGAACACATTTTTCAGCTTTAATCATGCATTAGAAAATTCTGCTGAAAAGGCACGAATTTAAGGACCTGCTTTTAGGAACATCAGAGGAAGGAAATTCTACAGTAAAATTTGTTTGGAAAGCAAGCGTTTATTTTACAAAGAAGAAACAATAAACAAGATTGTATCAAAACGTACTTTAAACTTTTCTAAATATACTTTTCAAAGGGAAAAAGTGTAAGAGAGCATGAGGGAAGAGTGGGCATAGATAGTCACATGTCAAGGAGACCTGCCAACAGCCAGTGGCTAGTTTATACATTGTGTATATGGGAGATCCAGATTCAAGTTCATCCTTGATTACCAAAAGAGACTTATATATGAGCTTCCACATCTGTCTTCCACAAGAATTTTTCCAAAGAACACTCTGGTTTCAATTAGTCAGTATTTTCTGATGAAAAATGACATCCAAAAATTGTTACATAGCTCATCTGGATGATCATTAATAAGGTCCAAAAGAGATAGAAAGTAACTATTCTGACAGATGTCTGTATCACCCTTCCAGGTAACAATATTTAGATACGCTTTCTAAATATAAATCATTCAGTGCAATAAAGGTGTAACTGGCAGTGCTAAAGCCTGCATAAACTTTATTAAATAAGGCAGACCAGATGCAGAATTCAAATAACGCCCTAAATTTAGAATTCTTATAACCTCTTTATTAGCTTTCTAGCAAACAACTTTCACAGAAGCTTCATATGGAAACATGGAGACTCTTAATTGTACCATCCAAAAAATGACAAGAATAACATTCGTGTTTTTGTTGTTGTTGCTGTTTTATTTTTGTTTTTGTTTTTACCTTAGCCCCATCTTTCCCTGGCTCTCCCTTGATACCTGGTAAGCCACGTGGTCCCTAAAAGAGAAAAAAATGAAGAATGACTTCAAATACTAACAAACTTTGATAAGAAACAAGGCCACAAATCTAAGTATATGACAAAGACTGATGTGTCATTCTCAGTGACGAAGGGTGGAAATCAGGAGGGAATTCACAGGATTTGCTTTAGACTTCTAGACTCGAGGAATGAAACAGGAACTTACTTGAACTCCTGGTGTTCCTGGGATACCTGGATTTCCTTCTAATCCTTGATATCCCTAATGAAAGGAAATGAAGACTTGTAACTTTTCATAAGTTATATTCACAAATACCCAACATCTATTTAAGGAAAAAAATAATCCTCCTAGTTATTAGAGAAACTGGCCTTTTAGGGCACAAAGTTTTCAATAGCTGCTATCAGAATCTTATATTTCAGATTTAGATTTCAGTTGAATGAAGCTTTCACCTCTGCATCTGAAATCTGCAGCCTCTATTTTTTATGCAAAGTGTTTTTTTTCAGGCAGCAAGAAAAATGCCTTTTTTATATTTTAGAATTGTTACATGAGAATGTAACAAATATATTGTTTTATTCTCCATTATAAGAAAAGAACAAATTGACCCACATACTTTTTTTTTTTTTGGATCTCCACAAAAATGACTAAGGAATGCCAGGGCTTTTAAAGGCTTATTTCGAGGTACAGGAATAAGCTTTAACAAACAGCGTATGTTCTAATACATTATGCAGCCAGTTTTATAATGTCTTTAAATAATAAGCATTCCATTCTGAATACCACAAACTTAGCTATGAACTTAAAGGTATGTAAGAGGCTACACAAACTGAAAAGTAATTTGAATCCCTGGGACTAGAAAAAGAAATAATTTGCAAGTTAAGGAGGGAATTTTAGGAACCCTTCACTAAAAATCAAGCAGAAAGAGAGAATTTTAACAGAACCTAAAATATATGCTGGTGAATTGCATAAATGTGTGTTCATCTTTGCAGGGAGTCATTTTTTTCTACACAAAATGAGCAGTGTTTTAGAGGAACCTTTTAATATGAGGAGGTGATTGAAGAAAAGGGGGGTTAGCAAACTCCATCAAAACACATATGACTCCAATGGACAAAATGAGCTACAAAGAAGTGTTATTTGTGTGTGTGAAAAAGACAAAAAATGAAAAAAATCCTATAAAATTCTGAGGGTATTTGGCTCAGACCCTTTAATAGGCAGCTCAAACTAAATGAAAACTTTATTTAATTTTATAAATGTCATAAAATGGACTATGCAATTTCAGGAATCCCAGAATTTTATTTGAACTGAAAGAATTAATAATTCCATTTTTAAATGAGTTTTCAGGCTTAAAGGAAAAAATAGTACAAAGCTTAATGGGCATTTCCACACTTGTACAAGCAGATAACAGTACCATTTTATAAGGGAGGCAACTTGGATGCCTGGCTTGTTCCTTCTATCAGACCTGACTAGAAATAATAAATACAGCTAAAATTATTTGCCATGCCCTCTTCCCAGAAGACGTCTGAGCAGATGCCCGGAGAGGCAGCTGGTAATGTTTAGCACAGAAGTAAACAGAATTCTAGGTCTCTGTCATACATGGATCCTTTATCAGGCATTTCACTCCTCCTGCCCAAGGCTGCTCTAGCAAAACCAGCTTTAGCTGTAAACGCAGTAGCATTCCCAGCTTGCTTATAAGCCTCTTGAGTAGCTGAAACAATCCACTAAGCCAAAAATGCCTTCTTAAAAGTTTGTCCTTTTATTTCTGCTCAAAAAAAAAGCAAAAAGTTTATACAACTTCCTGTAAGATATAGGCCTATATAAATAAAACTTCAGTTCACATTTTAGATCTCTGAAATGCAATTTCCCTTCCTTTTCCTTCTTACTGAGAAATGGCAGAAAGAGAGGAGGATAATCTCCTGGATGAACTGAATTTCAAAATTTGGCAGATGAATGGACAATGGCAGAAGAGTTTTCAGGTTACAAAACTGTCTATTTAGCTCTGAGCTAGATCTTGTAATGTGATTTTAGAGTAAGTCAAACACACTGTCAGTATGCTTGTGAAATGGAAAACCGGAACAGAGAAGATGTAAAAGGAAATTCCCCGAAACTTCAGAACACGAGAATCAACGTGACAGATAAAACCTGTTTTGACAAACTGAGAACACCTTTTATAAATGCTGACAACTCACGTTCATAAAAGCTAATCACCTCTTTGTATGATAACCCATTTGTCAGATTATCAATCAGGAGCGACATATTACTTCCTTGCTATCTATTTGCATAGCTTTCTTCTGTCCCCATAGATAACCTTCATTGTATACTTATCCATCACTCGATTTAAAAATAGTTACATCCTAAATTACAATAGTCTTTTGCAGACTGTCAGCCTACATGCTAAAGTCTGCTCTTTTTAAAGAAAAATCTGACAGTAAAGTCAGATTATGTCCTTTTAGTTCAATCTCAAAACCCTCAGCAGGAGTACATACATGACAGACCCCATCTGACCAGCTGTGCCACAGTATTTTATATTTTATGTAAAAGGGACAGAAGTGGAAATTCTTCGTCATCTGACACAGAGCCAGTTTGGGATTGTAGATTCACTTTCAGATAAGGTGCAATCATTTAATTTGTCACAAAATAGCTTATTTCACCCCCCTCCCCTTTTTTTTTTTAATTTGCGCTTGGTCTTCTCTCATGAACTTGTCAGACGGACATACAAAAGGTGTGAAAGTGTTAATAGTTAAGCCTGGATCTGATGATATCCAGTTCTGGATCCAGCTGCCTACGTTTTACACACATAGTGTGTAAGTGCTATGCAGTGCTAGGAGACACACAAAATCTGCAGGAGGAATTCACCTGTCTGAAGCAGCAGCTGGAGGCATGACAGGGCACCCTAGGGCATACAAATGACACTAGTTGCCTATATTTAGGTAAATGAATCCCACCACTTCGGAGGTATATTTGATAAGTATCTATTAACTAATATAGGGACTAGACTATCAATACCTATGTAAACATGTAAACACTAAATGTAGGGATCTTAAACTTAATTCCGTATATAATGACTCAGAATGTCAATGATATACAACAAGAATCTGAGATGCTTGATTTTGTACCAAATGGTCAGGTATTCTAAAAAATAGAGGCAAAGTTTAGAGTAATTTGGATATGTGAACAAAATGACAAAAATTTACAAATAACGGGGCAAAAAAAATGTAAAGATTATTTAGGCCAAAGAAATTATATAAAGAGCATAGACAATTTAGCAATACTAACATAGGCAGGGAAATAGAAGCACAGCTGGAAAACTGAGGTTGAACTATAGAGGGAAAAAATGAGCAAGAAAGACATATGACAAGTAATAATTCCAAAAAGCGTTAAGCTGCAGTAGTAGATTAAATCTCAGAAGTTTAGCTTTTTTACCCCTGCATGACTAAAGGATGGAATTCAGACGGCACTCATGGGTGAATCACATGAGAGAAATAAACAAAATAGAGATAAAAATAAAAATAAATAAAAATAAAAGAGGAGGTCCTGATAAGGTAGTGCCAGTTGTTCTGCTCACTTCCTTACTGAAAAGCTATCTACCAACACACACACATGATCCAAGGATGACAAGAGGGTTACTTGGGCAAGACTTATGAGGAAAAAGTAAACAAATGTAATTTGGCTAGGAGCAACCAAAGATCAACAGTAACAGTCTAAAGATATCTAAAGACTGTAAACACCAAGTAAACAGAACTATTTAGGGTGATGTAACTAAGTGTAATGGAATTCAACTGTGAAAGAAAATTCTGACTTGATGTTAGGGAAATATCCTAACAGAGAGGTTTATTGACTGCATCTGTGAAACAGTCTCTTGTGGAAAACGCTTAGTGCATTTAAAATTCAATTCTCTAATGCAAAAGAAGAGAACCTTTTCATACCTTGTTACGAAATACATTACACCTTTAAGGTTAGAAAGTCTTATAGTTGTTCACTGTTTATCCGTAACTCAAATGTATGGTCATGGTATATCCCTAATCCTCCTGGGCAATACTCCTACGGCAAATAAAATTATTCCTGTGAGGCTACAGAAATGTTAGCAAATGTCTGATGTTCTTGAATTTAGTATTTTAGCCTTTGTTGGAGAAACTGTGTATCACTGAACATCTTTGCCCTAGGTCTTGCTTCCTTCCTCCATCAAGAAGTTTCTTTTCTGCTCTCTCCCCCCAAAAACCCTCCTGAACACTTTTCCGTGCTTTCCGTACTCATCTGTCTACTGCTCTTTTATTCCTGTCCCTCTGGACACACTGAACAGACAGCTGGTACTCTCTTTAGACCATGTGCCTTCCTCATTTCTGCAGGGTTTTCTTAAAGTTCACAGTTCCACTGGTACCTCAGGAGACCAAGTGGCGGGTCATCTCCGCTCCCCTACATCTCTTACGTAGCAAAGGGCCAGTACAAGGACTTCTTATGTTCATCTACTTCCAGAGCATACCAGGACTGTCTCAGCAACGATGTCCCTACAGCTACATATATTAAAACATGAAAATGAGGGTCAGGTTCAGCAATGGATCACAAGGTTAAATGAACACAGCTTTTGCCCTCCCACCTTCATTTGAGGGGAAGACTCCTGACCAAAGAATAGCTAACCCATGAACATTATTTTGGAATAGTACAGAAAATAGTTGCTTAGTGCCCTGGGTTCCCTTGGCTATTTAACTCTTCCCTTGGATTACATCTCCTTCCATTGGCCATTCCACCACGAGCCGAGGCTTTCATAACTCAGCTCTACCAACCCTGCCCTTTCCCTGAGCCCAACACTAACTGATAAACAGGCACATGGGTGCTAAACACACACAGAAGAAAAATCCCAACAAGATTATTTAACACAAGGCCATGAAGTATGTCTTCAAGAGGTTCGTTTTTGGTTTTTCCAGATCAGACAGCATCATTTAACAGTGCATTATCAACTCTTCAGGAATCTTCAGGAAAGTTTCCTCAGAAATGTAACTGCAGAGCTTTTATCAAGTTAAGTCCCCATATAGATCATCCAATGGCCATAGGTAATGCATATGTGAAACTACTACTCATTTTTTTCTTCACTGTTGAAATGACTGGCTATTATACAAAGTTCATAAGAAAAGACTCAATCTTCATTCAGCCAACAAATATGAACAAACTCTAGGCAGCATAGCTATAAAATATTCTGCATTTTTTAAATAGGTATTGGAATAACCCAAAATTATTTTATTATGTGAGACTTTTGATATGTTTTGAACTGTCCATCTGGATATATCAGTAAAGTCAGTCTCACCACATTATTTTAAACTGTTTATTGCTCACAGACACTGTAAAGAAAAGGCAAATAGTTCTAAACTTACATGAATGAAACTAATGGTATACTGGAAAATTCCCCAGACTTGTCAGCCATGTGGTTCAAAACTGACAAACATTTTTCATTTATTTCAACAAACTGATAATCTATCCCCCTAACCTATCCCCTACAAGTGATTGCTGCATTCCCCTTTTTTTTTTTTTAGAATTTTTCCTAGAGTTTTTCCTCAGTATGTCTAGAGTATCCTTTGGAATAAAAAATTGCTTTGTGACCACACAGTGAGGCCGCTGAGTATTCTCCAGGCCAGTAAACACGCCAGCTGTTGCTTTCTGATGAATAATGCCCATTAAAATAAGATCCCAATGAGATCCAAATACTATTTTTTTTTTTTACCATTATCCTTATTTACCAGTGCTATTTCTGCTGACAGAACAATTTAATCATTTCAGGTCAGGACTGCAGTTTTTGACCAAGAGGAAATGTATTTGTATTATTGTTATTAAATTTCTAATTTCTCCAGCTATTTCAACAGATCCTTTGTATATATATCAAAGCATGTAAAACAGAGCTGGTGATTAAAGCAAAAAAAAAACCCCTAAAATCAAAACTTTTTTTTTTAATTTAAGAAATATATGACTTTGATTCATGCTTTTGTTCATTTTTCCCAAACATTATGGCAAATGACTTTGCTTGGGGAACACGTAAAACAAGCAGAACAATTATTTTATGGTATTATTGATCATATTCATGGGAATTGGTTTAAATTTTTCCAAACTAAAACTAACTATAAGTGTTAGAAACATATAGCCAGCCCACAAGCAATAACCTTTTTTTTTCTTGTTCCTTTAAAAATCAATTGCATATAGTAATATGGGCAGCTATCCTGTTCAGAGAAAATGAATACCAGATAGGCAAACTGGAATAAATTTAGAGAAGAACATAAAAATGTTTTTGGGAACAGAAAAGACTCACTTTCCAGGAAAAGCTTTTCATGCAAAAGCCACTTGATCAACCAAGGCTGACTAGAGACAGCTACCTACAAGCCTGTGCTGTCTGAATTGATAGCTTTTTTTCCAGCATCCCCCAAGGGGATGTAGTTAAAGAGATTCAAATGAGTAAAGTCATCTCAAACAAGGAAAATCACTGACAGCATAGATAAACTGTAAAGTAGCATTAGCAAAAGAAAGTGTATGCAAAAGGTCTCTCCCATGGTTCATGGCTAAAAGCAACACTGGAAAGCACTCAAGAATCTACTGTAAGGAGCAATAATACACTGGCCCGAGCTGCAGATGATCTAATAGGTTTGCAATTATGTCCTTACAAAGAACAAGTGCAAAAAATCACATTTGATTTTTGAGAAAGATAAAACTAAAGGATTTAACCGGCAGTCCTTTAAAACAACACTACCTTCTGTTCAGCAAAGTTTAACATTTAACTTTAATCTCTCTCTCCACTAGCAGGGTGTGTTGATTCTAGTTGATTCTATTGTAACTGCCTGAGGTGGTTTTTTTAATCTTTTCCATGTTCACAGAATGCTCATCTTTGCATACTATGACTCACTTGCAGGAAAACAAAAAAAAAAAAAAAAGGAATAAAAAAGAAAAAAAAAACAAAAATCAGAACTGGTAGACTATAAATATATAGAAAGCCTACAGAATTAATTTATTTCTTCTCTGTAATTCATGGTGTTATGTTTCTGTGCTTATGGGAAGACATGCGGCACTGAACTGGAAATCTGTTTTCATAAAAGTATGAAAAAGATTCCTTCTGAATAAGAGATTCCTTCTAAACAATAGATTCCTTCTAGAACAATTCCGATTGCATTGTTACTGGACACTTTGAAATAAAATCTTTATCTCTTCTTTTAGGAAAGTGATTGACACGTCTCTGCAAATAGCCAGGTGATTCTGGCTTCCTCAGACTACACATGGTATGTATACCATATAATTTATTTTTCACAGCACCAAAATTATCTGGATTGAACAAAGTTCTGCTATGCTTATCCATATTACAGCTCCACTTGTAACACTTCCCATGGTCAAACTGTGATGGCCAATGTCCCCCATGTCTCTGTACTGAAGGACTGTACTGTTCTTGTGAAATTTAAGTGCCGTCAATAAACAGCTGACTAAAAAAGTTATTCTGTTTGGATCATACTCCCCCAGCTCAGTTTCCACCTTTTCCCATTTTAAACCTGTGTTTTCATGATTGAACTGAGATTGCCAGTGCTATAAAATACTGATTCTGGCCAAAGAAGGCTGTCTCTATCGCTGGTTCAAGAACACTTTAAAGGCAATGGCGACCAAAATCTGATTGGAACCAAAGCAAAAGAGTAAAAATTCTGAGTTCAGACATTTTAGATACTGGAGACGGAATTATACACTAGAGACCATAACAGGTCTCAATATACCAAGCCCTATCTTTTAAAATAGTATTATTTCTAAAAGAAGAAGAAAAAGGTAAATTCCCTGATTCCAGTTGCTATTTTTCCCTCTCATACAAACTTTGCTTTCAAAAGGAACAGTCACAGTTAAATCAAGCATCTGCTGTCTATAAGAAAAGGCCAAAATGTAACTTATCAACAAAATAAGAGAAATGTGAACATTTTATAGCGTGCAGCATGGAGCTTTCTCTTTCTAACTGACAATATTTATTACTCTTAAAACATACGCACTTCCAAGTAAGCATAAATCTCACTGTTTCCATCTTTAGCTGACACAGAAACAGAATGTATGAAAAATTCTTAACAAAAATAGAATGTGAGGTGTTTTTATTAGGCCATCAAAATTGACAGGTGTTGCCTTTTTAGCAGGAGGAACTACTAACATTGGTAAGCAAGCACAGATTTGGGAAAGATCCATCATTAGCTACAACATCAATCTTTCCAGGGGACAGAACAATTACTAAAACAGAGAACTAGGCTGAAAGGTCCAGTCTAGCTCTTCGCTGCCCTTCTCTGAAGTCTGTCTAGTTTGTTAAGCATGATAAAATAGCTCCAAATAAGTGAACCCTGCTAAGTCTCACTAAAAAAACATGGGGTGTTAGTTCCCCTGTTCATCACCCACGGCTCTTGTCGAAATGATTGTGTCTTCTCTGCACACTTCCACTTAAACTTTTGAGTGTTTTGGGTCATCTTGTTCAGGTTCCTCTCACCAAGAGCACTCCTAGAGAATGGCTCATGACCAAACTCATAGGCATATGCAGTTACTCACTTTCACTGCCTTTTTCTTTCTTTCTTTCGTTCTTTTTTTCAGCTCTCTACAGTCTGGTAAGATAAAAACATCCGAGGAACTCAAGCATATGATTTACTCCTCAAAATAAAAACAAAAAGGCTACAACAAAATAACAATTTTAAGTGTTTCTATGCACTTTTCTTTCCATATTTTGGTATTCATGTGCCCGGCATATAAATAGTCCTCTTTTTAGAAAGAAAGTTTGAATGCTGCCTGCTGTCTTTCACTTTTATTTTTTAATAAAGTGATACAGTCTAGTAAGTCACAGAATACAGAGGCTGCAGGTTCTCAATCCAGCCTTGCCCAAGAGAGGAGTTGGTGGGGTCAACAGCTTAGCTGCTTCCAACAAGATCCAGAGATCTAATATATTTCTAAGTGAAAATGCTGACTATTCTTATATATGTATTTATTTTATTACAATTTTATCACAATGAAAACATGTTAGTCACGAAGGCCAGTCTAACCATTGCCAAATTGGTCATTTTTATTTCAGGGACATCTGTTACTCATCTACTTTCTTTTGGTCTTTATCATTCATACAAATTCAATGCCAGCTTAAAAAGCACAGTCTAGGGTGAGAGAAAGATAAAGACATTTTTATGACATGTTTTAGCACATAACGTGTAGTACTGCAAAATATTTGTATGTTTAACATTACATAGAGCTACATATTTTTATTGATTATTGCTATAGGACACAGAGCAAAAGAAATTAAATGATTAAGCCTAAATATGAGATGCAATCCTTAAAACAAAATGGTCAGGATTTTTCCTGTCCTAAACAGAAAAACCTAAATCAAAAAATCTAAGCAGTAAAAAGATCAGGTGATAACTGCTGTGAAATGACATAAGGACCAACAGGAGCACTCTGTTTTCTGCTTTTAAACAGTACCTAATCTCTTGCAACCATATTCATGTATTTTTGACTGAAATAAAGAAATTGTTATCAACACGTTCACAGACTCATTACATTTAGATGGAGCTTAAACCACATGCATAGTTTCATAAATTGGCAACCTAATCATTTGAATTTGAGACTCTGATATGAATAATACATGTCTTTCTTCCTGTTAGTTTACAGTTTCAATATATGACTGAGTTTTTAGTACTCACAGGCTTACCATCTGGACCAGGCTGTCCAGGATAACCATGATTCCCAGGCTGCCCAGGGTCGCCCTATAAGGATATAATATATTAACAAAGGACATGAGACAGCAGTTTAACATTAGCATAGTGCTACCTTAATCATAATCCTAAAGCAAACTGTGGCTGCAAAGAGTTACCTGCCACTGTTCCTACAGCAAAAAGCAACTCATAACCAAAACCACCCGGGAAAGTCCTCCAGGATGCCTTGCACAGGACATGGAGACATGGGCCTGCACACAGGGTCACTCTTGCACATCGAGCCCTTGGGTTCACATGCTTTCAAGCTTTTTAGCATCCTCAACAAGAGAAGTAAAAACAGTTTTCACTAAAAAGGTGAAAAATTCTCTATTAAAACCTTGTTACTCTAGCAGTTCTCCTCTGAGCAAAACTTCCATCTCTTTACCAAGGATTTGGCAGAGTCTAGTTCTTACAGCCAAAAAAATGAGAAAGCAATCCCAAGAGTTGGGATTCAAATCTGTTAATAACAAGCTCCTGACTGCGCATTTACTTCTTTGTTGTTTTTTTTTATTAAAAAAAAGGAAAAAAAAAAAGGAAAAAAAGTAATTACTTTGTAATTCTTATAAGATTATTTTAGCAATTATATTGATAGGCGATGATCACACTAAAGGAAAACAAAACCCTGTTCCTGAGACATCATGTTTATGGTAAGAACATAGCTTCCTACTCAGTATATCCTCTTAGTGTATTTATGTCCTCTATGTTTAGTTAACATAAGGACTTAATTTGTGACCAAAAAAATCCAGCGAGATTTGACTCATAAGAGCCTTTTGCTTCTACAGGAGATTAAAGCCTGTTCTTCAGCCCAATCCATGATGAGGGGCTCAGCACCATTACAGCTTCAGAATCATTACAGCCAGGGAGGACACAGGAAGGGAACCACCAGACTGGCTCACGGGGTGACTTCACATACAAACCACAGATGATGTCTTATGATGAATGAAATGGGAAAGTATATGGAATAATGTCTCTTTACAAATGTCACAGAACATCAGCAGTTATTATAACTCCAGCCATACTAAAAGAACTAACTGTTTAGTTAGAAAGCCCGGAAACTTACTTTGGGGCCTGGAGGTCCTTGTTTTCCTGGCGGGCATATGCAGGGGGCAGGTGTTGAGCCTACATCACTAGGACCATTCATACACTACCAAGAGTGAGACCAATCATCAATACACATGCCAAAAATATTCAGCAATTACAACATTACACCAAGCAGATCCTCCTTAGCTTGCACAGGTCTTGGCTTTCACACATTTGCTCTGCTGGAACTTCTGCTCATCTGAATGTTTCCCCCCTAACAACTTTGAACGCACAAATTCATCACTTTAATCCAGAAGAAAAATAAATAAATAATTAACTCTATTGGGTTGATTTCTGAAACTAGCTTTGTTCTTCCACAATTATTGTATTAAATTTTGGCAGTTTTCAACCTGCCAACATGCGAAACGGTTCTCCTAAACTAATAGACAGTTATCATTTGCTGGGTGACCAAAAATGCACGTATCACTATTTAAAACTTTTAAAAAGAACCTAATAAATGTTACTCAGAGCAAACTGACCACAACTGATACTGAGATCAGCATTTTATCACATGAGACAAGTCTAGAAAGAATTCAGAGCCCAGGTGTCCCACCTCCTGGACAAGTGTCCCTACCATTAAAGAAACAAGGGACATGGCTGCTGCTCTCACGCGCTCCCATCAGCTCCCAACCCCTGCCCAGAGCTGCCTCTCCTCCAAAAAGCATTAACTGACCTGACTCCAGTCTATAAACCCTAGCAAATAATAGTAGCAATAAACCTTGGCACACTGTCACCCTCTGCAGATATTTTTTTCTGAGGGATCTACTTCCCTCCATGGATGTCACAAGAAACTTGGGTGTTTTATGATAGTCATGAAGGGGGAGTGCAGAGAAGAAAATTGCTAAAGACAAGGAATTGAAGTCCCTTTTTATTTTGAGGTCGGGCACTCAAAATCTAGGTGCATCGGTACTGAATTTATACATCAAAGGTAGAATTACTGAATCCTCTTTCACACAGTAAGTGCTTAGAACTATGTAAAGGCAGAAAGTAAAGAATCTAGGGTGTAGAGAAGCAGATTTGTATTTATTTTCATATTCACTTTCTAGAACATTTTACTCGGATTTTCTACATGATGCAGACATTTTACAAGCTTCTCTGAATGCAACACAAACTCGGGGTCAAATAAGTGTTCAAAATACAAATTCATGTTTTATTTGAAACAGCACCAAGCAGGAGTGGAGTTACCAGAGTGGCTAAGAGAACTATTATATTAAACCTTCATATTAGCACCCATTCACAGGATTACATGACGCAGGAACAGCTACCTGACTCTGCATATCCCCATTCACTTTGCAATAGCATCCAGCCCTGCAAACAAGACCAGTTGAATTGAAAAAAAAAAGGACCATTTATGCTAACAAACATGGGTTTCTTCAGAAAACTGGGTTTGAATTTGCATAGTAACTTGTGTTCAATTCATGAAACTCTAGGATTTTAAAATTTGGCAAACCTCTGTCCGTTTTTCAAAATAGAGCATATCTTCCCTATAATAAGCTTATTGAAAGTCAAATACTACCTTAAACTGAGTGAGCAGTTTAGAATTGAGCCTACCTCTCCATTCTGAAACAAGAAAAAACACAGTTTAAGAGAATAGCAATATTTGTAATAAGCAAAATACATTCATTTGCAAATGATACTAAAATCACACATAAATTTTGGGCTGTAACTGTCAAGCAATTATAACTCAAAATTTCTCACTTTCTCAAATGTATGTTGCACACTTAAGATTTTTTCAACAGGAGCCATCAGTAGCAATTTTAAAAGGAAAGGATAAAACTAAAAATAAAATTGAATGATGTAAGCATGTATACACTATATATTTAGATTTGTGTCAAGTTGTTTGCCAGGAGTAATTTCTCATCAATGAATTCCTCTGTTTATTCATTCATGTCCAAGAATGTACCATAACATGGTAAGCCAGAAAGGATGTAAAAAATCAAAATATAAGAAATGTACTATAACATTACAAAACTTTGTGATCTCAACCTGCATCCAGCATCTAGGAAAATACATGGCAACACAGAGGAATGGCTGTTTTTTTCCTGACTTGCTTTCCTGTATGATTGTATGAAACTGCTATAAACTGAAGCCAGTTTTCTGGTATCTGCAATATCACAGAACGATGCGTCCCCAAATATTTCAGCATGCCTACCCTGAAATGGCCTTACTTATTTAGGAATCCCTTTACTTGCACCATGTACAGGAGACTGATGCAAAGAGTCACCATGGATTTCACACACAGCCAGTGGAGAGAGGAAGGTTCCTCTCTATCCCACCTACATATTAGGCAGCCTCTAGACATTATTTTCCTCCATTATCTTAGGGAGCTTAAGACAACTCTGCACCCTGGGACCCAGGTAGCAGGGGTGAATTAGGCCACATGTAGCACATACAGGCCCTGCTTAGTTTCAGAACTCTTGACACAAACATAGTCCCTCAGAATATAACCACAACCCATATATACCTTGCTGCTTTTTTACCTCCTCAGAGAGTATCCAACATATTTATTTTCTGAAGAATTTCAGCCCAGAATTTTCATGGGTGAAGGCCAAATTTAATTTACAACAGGAAACAAAATTCAAGTGGCAAAAGTCAACCTTTTTGCTCTGGCTTCTTGTCAAAATGCAGAAAATGACAGGGGGTTGAGTGTTTATTTTCTATAACCTCGTTTTTTCATCTGTTTACTTTCCATATCCTATATGATATAGGATATCCTATAAAGATATGTGGGGCAGTCAATATGTGGGTCTTAATATGGGTACTATACTGTATGATTGATTATTATGGATAAACTGGTCCTCATTAAAAGGAAGCAAGACAGGTTGGTTCTGGATTTATGTAACAGTTGACAGAGAAGGAACTATCTGCATGGTGCAGACTCACAGGTTCTGCTATCGAGCTCACAAAATCATCCTAATACTAGGCCAAGTCAAAACATGTAAATATGGTTTTACATACTAAGATACTGGTGTCCAATTATCTTTAATTCTGTTCTTTTCAGACACCACACAAAGGCATTTTCAAGGCAACTGCACATACAAAATAATTCTTTGTATTTTGAAAAGGCAGTTGACTACTTTTGAAAATCTGTTCACATGTGTTTTATATTTCATTGCATAATTGCAGGAAAAATGTTTCTGCTAAAATAAGGCTCAGAATAGACAAGTTCTAGGTCATTAGAATGATGTTGCACAGTAAAAAGCATTTATGTGCAGGAACTAAATCAATGTATTGTTACATATTTTAAAAATTCATTATCAATTTAGCTTTAAATAGTGATTTGGAAAAAAAGCCAACAAATCCTCAGAAAGTCATCTATCATACTCACAAATCCTGGGATCTCACAAACTGTTTCTCGGTTATTTTGCTCTGGGTCACAGTAGATTCGCAGTTTTTGTAAATCAAACTGTAATTTGAAACATAAAAGACTTTTTAAAAACATCTTAATTTGTCTTTAAAAACCTAACATCAACTACATTTAAGCTATACCCTTCTTAAATTGTCAGCAACAGGCATAAAAAATGAACAAGGAATAACAAAGCAAGAGAAACTGGAAGCTCTGTGAGTCCAGTAGAGTTAAATACCAATTCAAGATATAGAAGCATTTTTACTAATGCTCCTCATAATGATTCTTATATACAATAAATTACACTGTAACAAAAAATTTTAAAAGGAAAATAATCACTTCAAAGTTTTGTTTTCTGCAATAATGGAAATTAGTGGCCCTAATCCTTGCTAATAAAACAAAATATGCACAGCACAAAACATAAGTATATGCATAAGTTTATCATCATTATACTGGAAAGCAGTTAAGCCTGCAAGATCCTAAATACTTAGAGAACACTTGCAAATTATCACTGGAAAACATCTGATCCAGAGCACTTGAAGACAACCAAAATTCACCACTTTTGAAGATTTTTTTTTATTACTGCAAATTGGTTTTTCTAGCCTATTATGAAATCTCAATTCTGTCAGATTCTTTGTATTGGATTCTTTGGATCCATCTCCAACATGAATTTCAAAATACCTTGTAACCTGAAAGGCGTCATACAGATTCATTACAATAACTGTTTAAATAGATATATGTTGGCAAATTTTGACGGTTAATGGCTCACAATGTGTGTCAGAGAGACTGAGAAACTGTAGAAATGAAATAACTTTTTTAGATTATAGAAATTATCATGAAATATAAAAATGCTCCCTGGTACAGATTTTCTAATTTTCTTCCAGGTCGCTGCCTGAAGTGGATCTTTTGCAATTCTACATTACTAAAATGTTTTCATTTTTAGTTTAGATAAAGTATTTTGATCATAACATTCCCTGAGAGGCAGAATTAATGGAAATCTAAAATTCCCATCTCACACCTACCTAAGGGGGTAGGAAAACAGAAACTGAACAACAACAAAAAAAAACAAGAAACCACCACAAGCAGCCTAAAACCCTACCATGCACAAAGCTATTAAAATGCAGCACATGCGATAATTGTGCACTAATGAAAAGAATATATGAGTTGATTCATTACAATTCTGAAATCTCTACTTGCCTTGAAACAAATGTCTGAAGGTCTGCAAGAAATCTGCCACAATACTTAACTTTTTTTTCTTGCAAAAAGATATTTTTGAGTACTAATTATGTTTCTACCGGACAGGCTGAGTAACAGAAAGTGTCACCCAAGCTTTCTGTGCACATAGAATATGATAATAATAGATCTGAAGCCTGGCTAAAACAAGCAAAATGAAGGAGTAACTGACTGAAGGCCGCTTACGAGAGTTAAAGACGATGATGAAAAACATATTAATTGACTCTAATGGCAGCAGGAAGCATTAAGAAATTTAACAGTAGAGAATGAAAAAAGTTTAGCTTTCAAAACACCTAAAAATAACACCCATTTAAGCAATTCTGTTATTTCTCAGTATTTCCTCAACGATTCTGATAATTACTAATGTCATTACTACATTGCTATAAACAAATCATAAGAAATTAAAACAAGGAAATATTTAGCATGTGTCTGGGACACTGTCAATGTTAGAGTCTTCATCACGTGCATTTTCCCATACAACCTGAAGATTTTACCAATTTTTTGGTGGCTCCATTAAGCGGAAGGCAAAGGGAGCTTAAGGTGCTCAGGAAGAGATATGAATTTCTGTAAGGACTCTTGCCAGGATCCCTTCCAGCACTGCAACCTCACACACAGCCACTGGCACACACCAAATATTGGCAGTTTGACAAAAATTGAATTTATATGCCTTGCACTTTCTTGATGGACAGTGATGAGACTGGTGCTTCTTGAAAATGCTGCTCTCTCACTAATGTCCCAGCATAACCCCATACACTGACACAAGGAAATGTGTGTGTGTCACGCAGAGAGCAGATCCCCTGTTTTGAGATACCATCCCCAAATTTAGGGAGGCACATGGCATGAAATTAATGATGTCACAGCACAAACAGATACGCCCTGAACCAGGCCAGACCAGTTCAGCACTCCAACTCCTCCTGACAATTCCCAGTAATTTGGAGAAATATATTTTCTTCCTTTCCGGTTAATTAGTAAAATGTTTTATATTCAATGTCCACTCACATTAGAAGAGTAAGTTCAGGAAAACATAAGGTTCCAATGACAAAGTTAACCTGCAGCAGGATTGCTGAATTAGTGAGATACTGAAACTCTCATGTTTTCAATGCATGCTTACCTGTACGGTTTCCTCCTTCCCAGAATATTTTCCAATCTGAGTTAGGCCACTGATGTAAATACCTAAAACAGGATGTAATGGCTCCCTTTGAATTTCTTGATCATCTATATATAAAGTTACAAATTCTTCTGTTACTAAGAGACGAATTTGATGCCAGCCTTCATCAAACAATGTCTAAGAAAAGTGAAGAAAATAGAAATGCTTGAAACAAAATATCTTCAATTTAAACTACTGTAAAACTTCATTCCAACTCTTAGTCTGCCTGACTGTGCTAGAGACAATCATGTTTCTGGCTCTATCATGCAAAAATATTCAACTGCATACACAAAATAAGGATTAGTCAGATAGATAGTTAAACCATAACTGAGAATAAAATAATTGCTAATATTTGGTCACTATTTCAGATATTTTTAACTAGCATGTATTTTTTAGCCTATGATCCTGAACATGTTAAAATCTGTATCTTGTTTTTCAGCAGTGTCACAGCATTTCATGCATTTGAGACCTTCAACCACAGTAAAAAGAGAACTTGAAACTCTTGAAACTCTTTCAAACCTAATCTGTTCTGGAAAAAAACTTATGATATTAGCAGAAAGAATCACAAATACTACAATAAAAAAAATCAAGTATCACAGTCATCCTACAGAACTTGTTCTCTTTAAAGATAAGATTTAGTCTAAACAAATAACCTAGCATGTCTATACAGGAGCAGAGAATAAGGGATATCTGTAGAGAAATGATCACCTGATCGACCATATGAATGAAACTCAGCATGGAAAGAAATGCCATCTTCTTGAACCTATTCATTAATTAAAAATAAAGTTTTTTAAATCTAGCAATTTTGTCCTGATACTTATCTTTCATATAGCTACACTGATTTGAAATTAATTCCATACAAGGTTGGTATACCTAAGAGTAGCTGAAACATACACATGCCCGTACATTTCATAATTTTTTCACCTTTTGTAGGCATAATTAGAAACTAATCTTACTTCCTGTACTTTAGTACACACTCTAAGATAATATCTCTGCCTCTATGTTATTTTGATTTGTAGACTGGTATTTTATGTATTTATAAATACATAAATAAGGGCCAATAAGGAGGGCCATTCATAATGGCCCTCATTGTGAGGTAAAAATAAACAAACCAGAATATAAAACATTTTCCTAACAGAGTAGATGTGATAAATAAACATAAATGTTCAACAAAAAGGTTCATTAAAGTACTAGTGACATAATGTGTTTAGAGGGACATAGCCCTAAAAAGGGGTGAAGAATTATTTTTCTTCTCAGTAATCATACATCCAAACATGGAGAAACAGGATAGGGAAAAAAAAAAAAAAAAAAAAAAGCAGGCTTCTTTGCAGGTTGAAGTTCATTGATACCTGGGACCACAGGAATAAAATTGATTTTTTTCACTGGGAAAACAAACAATTTCAGACTGACTTGAACCCAAAATTTCTCAGGATTTCTAGTAATTCAAATTAAAAAAAAAAACTCATATCAAAAAATAAGGCAGAGGAAATTTTGAAAGAAAATTCTCTATTTGTTAAGTAAAGAAAATACCCCCTTTACCTAAAGCTGAGTATTTAAGATCTTCTCTGGGACAGCTGAGGACTTGCTAAAACTCCTTCAGCCTGATTTGAAGGAAACAAATCCAGGCCAATGTTTCCCAGAAACTAGAAACCACTTGGGACACAAAGTATTCTAGGGGTAAATTTTTCTCGTGCTTTTTTTCTGAATTGTGCCTCTTACTTCACTTAAAAAATACTCCCTAAGGTAGGAACGGGAAACTCCAGGCTCTGTATTCCTGTGCTGCTCTGTCCTCATGCTGCTGCTATAGACACAAGAGTCCAGACACTCATTCTCCTTCCCTCTGCGTCTGTCCTGCAAGTGAGATAATCTTTCTCACAGAGTTGCACTACTTCATTATACTTCCCAGATAGTATGGGAACTTACAGATTGGGGAACCAAAATGTTTTGGACAAAGGAGGGAATCCCTCTGTCACTGGAGATGAGTTGAGAGAAGAAAAAAAAAAAAAAAGTTGAAAAGAATTACTATTCCACAGAGCACTGGACAAACCCAGATCAAACTCTCACAAGCTGCTAACCTGCCTTCTAAAGAAGAAATTAGCTCCTTTCATCATGTTTTTGACTTTTTTTTTTCTTGATATGTATTTTTAAGGAATTTGGAAGCTTAATAAAACCTCTCTCAAAAAAACAAAATATTTTGATTCACATTTCCTGGTTTCTATATCAAGACAAATTATACTTTTCAGCTATGTACGCTTCAACGCATTATGTTGAGATATAAGCTGTGTGCAAACAACTGTGACCCTGCGTGTGCAGGGGGGTTGGACTAGATGATCTCTAGAGGTCCCTTCCAACTCTAAGCATTCTATGATTCTATGATTCTAACTCTAGGTCACCTTCACAGTTACCTGTCGAAAAACTGCTGAATAGAAAGCACCTGCAAAGAGTTTCCATGAATGAGCTCTGTGGACACTAAGGAAAAATGGATAAAACACCCAGCATCTAGCATCTGTATTTAAATGCCTAGGTAGCCAAGTATGAGATCATACTTAGGGAAAAAAAAAAAAAAAAGGAAAAATCTACAAGTATTCCAGCGGGATGTCAACCTACTCCTTACCTTCACACGAGGTTCAGCAAAAGTAATAACCTGAGTTCCATTTATTAAACTTGTTGTCGTGAACGACAGCGTTTTCTCTTCTCCATTGATGGTGACTGCTATCTGCGGTCTCTTATCCAGACTTAGAATTCTCCACAAATCCCATGTCTTTTTTACTTTAAACCTCTGAGTGGAAACAAATACATATGATGGAGGCAGACCTTCTGGAAACACATTCCTAAGGGAGAAGGAAGGGAGGGGAAAAGATCACAGCTGTACATTTGTACAAATCTTAAAACACGTCTATCGTACTTTATACTAAACTTTGCACTTTTATTTATTTTTATTTAACTTCTATAAAGTTAAATACCTCGTCAATTCTGACAGATCAACACGTGAGGTTATTTCATAAGCTTTGGCATTGGTAGTTGGTATCTGAATTCTCTTTTTAACCTTTTTCTTCACACTGAGTCCTAGCAGAATGTCAAATCCTTTTTCATCTCGAGCTGCCACTGGAATTCTTGTTGGACATACAGACTCTACAAAGTAATAAAGGCAAGTGTAGTTCAAAGCATAATTAAAGCTTTCAAGAAAGTAACCCCATCTGTCTACTTTTTTTTTGTAGCTGACTTTTCAGAAAGAACTGCCAGTTAAGAGAGAAGAGATATGAAGAATCCTTAAGAAATATGAAGTCAGAATATTGAGAAGTTGTGATTTCCTGCACTTAGATTTACATACTATTTTGAATTGTGGCTAACTACTACAAAAAATACAATATAAAATATAGTATTGAATTCCTAAATACAGTCGCAAAATGTTACTAAACTCTAGCTTTCAATTTCCTTTATACACCAACAATTTGGCTTGATTCAGCCTCTCAAATGAGAAATGACACTGAAAGTGGAAAAAAGATAAAATTATTTACAACTTTTTTTGTCTTCTTTCACTCAAGATGGATTCTAATACATTTTTTCTATTATACTGTAATTCCCTTGAAGCTAGCCACACTGAACAAAGACCATGCGATACATTTTTTGTGGAAAGTAAAGTTGGCTGCACATTATCTCTGTTCAATTCTTTTTACACATAAACAACACTAGGCAGTGGACTGAAAGAAAATGAAACTTAATGCTAAAGCCAACCTTAGTAATACCTTAGAGTAATAAATCAATGAAAGGAAAGCAAATAACTTCTCATTTTCTTAAAATTACATAAACTATTTACAGTAAGTACAATTCCACCATCCATTTCCCCTGTTTCTACAGAAAAGTCTCAGCTCAGATCGAGGACAAGGTTAGGAATACACCCAAAGACACAGTGGAGGGTTCTCTCATCTCCATGTGGAACAGCTGTGGGCTGGAAAACTCACATTTCAGTGCCAGGGAATTATCAAGGACAGTCCTGTACATTAAATGTGCAACACTGCTGCTCTTCCCTTCCTAGCTAAGCCAGAAACAGTCATGTTACTCTATTCTAGTAGGGGATACCCCAACTATGGGAAAACTCTGCTAAGGGTCCACCCAAACGGGAATGGCAATCCATCTCCATTTTCTTTTCATCACCTCAAAATGTCACCTGATGTCAAATTATAAAGATACATCAAATCTGGTTCTGAAAGGGTAGACCTGCAAGAACTTGCCCTGTCTACATTATGGAAAATAAAGTATCTACCTTTCCAATGCTACAAGTATGAATAGGAAAATTCTTATTAAAAAAAAAACAATCTAACCTTTCTCACCTTACTCACATCAAAACCCAGATTCAGGATTTAAGTCAGCATACTTCTTATATCAAGAAAGAATGATAATACTTTTTCAGGTTTCTTTCATGTAAATAATAAAAGGTTTCTTTCATGTAAATAATAAAAGGGACATGTAATAATATCAGAAGAATATTTTCTAAATTTATTTATTTCGAAGTTGGTCATGTTGCTATTAAGATGGATTAAAGACACTCACGTACAATAAGTCAAGGCAAGAATCTCTCTTCAGCTATCATATTAGAAATTTGGTATAACAACAAAAAATAAAAGCAGAAAGAGCATTGTTTGATGTGAGGGACATTATCCTGGATTAATGTTGAAGTAACTATTCCATCCTAATAAAAATAAGCATGAGTAAAACTAAAAATTACAAAACTATTCAAAGGGTGCATTGAAGAATTGAAGAACACTATAGAATCATAATGGTTGGAAAAGACCTTTAAGATCACTGAGTCCAACCATGGGCCCTTCAACACCATGCCTACTAAACCAGGTCCCTAAGCACCTCTATTAATCACAGCAAACTTCTAAATTGACATCTTGTTTCTTTTTCATATTTTATTTCTCCTTCTAGAATTCTGATGTGAAATCCCATTATCCAATGCAATTAACTTTTCTCAAAATCTTTCTCATATGCTTCCTTTTGAGTCCTATACTGACTATTGCTTTTAAATGCCTTCCTAACACACAACTCCTCTATATTTGACTAGAGAATATTAAAGCTAAAGAAGCCTTGGAGAGCAAAAATAAAGAAAAAAAATAAATACTTGCGGATTCCTCTAGACATTTTATTCTTTCAGATATTACTGTCCTTTCTTCACAGAATAACCAGCGTTTTTCATGCTACCATACTCTAAAATGAACAACAGTGTCCTCAAAAGAAAGACAATGGCCCTCTGTCTGCAAGGTCTTCCACATCAGTTCTAATTGCTACAAGAGTCCACAAATCTCAGTCTTCTTCTTCCAAAACAGAGTATTTCCACTCTGCTCTTATACTTATGTTAACTAAATTACAAATTTAACAACACCAAAGAGTAAAGGCTTAAAAAAAAAATCAAGTATGACCAAGACACAAGTACAAAACTTTCGGAAGTTTAATATGGTTGATCATAGGCAACTTACTGGTGCTTCAACCTTACAGAACTTCCTCTCACAAGCCAAAATGAAAGTTAACAATGTGCATAAAATAATCCACAACTCAGATATAAATTTTCCAGCTTGCTAGTCTTTGAATTCACCTGCTAATGACATTGTAGTTAGCAATGAGGCTGCCAATTGGTGCTGACTGCTCTTTGTGAGAGGCATCTCAAAATGCTAATGCTAGGAAAGAGCAGGGCATAGGAGAATAGATGCCAAGGGTCACTTAAAGTCAAATAGTAAGTATGTTTTTAAAAAAAAATAAAAGAAATGCTATTTGGTATTTGTCATCAACTTTCACAGTTCACCGCTGGAAGAGTTGAGTTGGATGTGGAGCTGCTGGAGAGAGTCCAGTGCCAGGCTACAAGGATGATCAGGGGCCTGGAACATCTGCCCTATGAGGAGAGGCTGAGGGAGCTGGGCCTGTTCAGCCTGGAGAAGAGAAGGCTGAGAGGGGACCTGATCAGTGTATATAAATACCTCAAGGGAGGGAGTGCAGAGGACGGTGATGGTCTCTTTTCAGTGGTGGCCACTGATAGGACTAGAGGAAATGGCCGGAAACTGAAACACCAAAAATTCCATAGGAACTTAAGTAACAATTTCTTAACAGTGAGGGTGACAGAGCACTGGAACAGGCTGCCCAGAGAGGTTGTGGAGTCTCCTTCTCTGGAGATCTTCAAAACCCGCTTGGATGCAGTCCTGTGCCACGTGCTCTAGGTGTCCCTGCGTATACAGGGGGGTTGGACTAGATGATCTCTAGAGGTCCCTTCCAACCCTAAGCATTCTATGATTCTACGAGTCAGGGCAGGCGAATTGTAAAGATTTTTGCTGATTTTATTCTGAAAGCAAGAAACACATCCTGATGAAGTATTATGTCACTTCTTCTAAACTTTATTTAAATAAATTATTGTGCTTATTTTGAGAAATTTCTTCTAGCATGAGAGACTATTAAAAATTTAACTGAATTTAGCTGATTTCATTCTTGGAATGGTGTCTCTTTATTGTATCAGCTACACGGAATTAAACACTGCTAACCTCAACATAAATATCACCATACTTTATCGTAGAAGTCCCTGGTCAAAGTGAGAATAACTGAAAACTACTTTTCACTTTTTTGAGTGCAGAAATACAGTACAACTGAAATATGACTTGCATCAATTCTTGGTAATAAAACAGGTACAAGATAACACTGACACATACATATTCACTGTATAACACAGTCCTTCTGAGTGACGTATTTGCTACTTTTTTTTTTTTAGATAGGAAAGTCATTTCTTTACAAAGTTATCAAAAACTCAATGCAGTAATGCTGTTGGCATTCTAAAATTAAAAAGTCAAGTTTATGATGTTGGTCTTGGCTAATTCTTCGATAGAAGTCTTTCAAAAGAGAACATAACAGTTTGTTACTTTTCCAGGCACTTTTGCCAGAAGTCTCTCTTCTGGGTTTTTCAACACGTACTAGTGGAAGAACTGCTGCGCATAATGATAGGTTATCCTTCCCACTGACAAGAAGAAAAGATCAAATTGTGTTTGATTGTGCACAATTATCAGCTGCACCTGGGAAAAGGGCTAAAGTAAGCCCTATATTCTCACCACTATAAGAATTGTTCAACTGTTTCAAGTTTCAAAACTTTTTTTTTTAAGGTGACTTAGGACAAACTTCCACATATTAAAATTAAACATGTACTATGTTAACTCACCCTATCTCCCCAAATGCACCTCTTTGTTTAACACAGAAGCTAACATTTTGGGAGAATTTCCACAAAGAACATCAAAATCAAGATGTGATCATAAAAAAAAAACATGCCAAGTGCTTTAGGTTACATTCACCAACGTGTCTGCTTGTGAAATAAAGAAATATGGGTACAGCCCTACATGCTCCAAACTTATAAATACTTTATGATCATTTACTTACCTTCACAGAGTTTCTGCTTTATAACCTCTTTAATTCTGGATATTGCAATGTAATCTTCAACATAGAATACGTAGGTTGATGAAGGCTTGTTGGCAATAGCTTTAAGTTCATCCTCCTCTATTTCTGAGCCAACACCAATAGCAAATAAAGTGATTTTATTTTTCCTTGCTTCTGCTGCTACATCTTTGACTTCATCTTGAGATTTTCCATCAGTGAGAACAACTGCTATTTTTGTTAGAAATCTTGAAGATTTTGCAAAAAGATGGTCATAGGCAAACTGAATAGCTCTTCCTGTTTTTGTATTTCCTCCTAAATAATGTATAGATTCCATTTCCCTGATTAGATTTTCAGTGGATTCATGAGTTCCCAGAGGAATTTCAAGTACAGGGTAATCACTGTACTGGACAACTCCAACTTGAATAAACTTTGGCCCTATGTCAAAATTTTGTGTAATATTGACAAGCCATCTTTTGATTATTTCAAAGTTTTCTGGGCCAACACTGTAAGAGCCGTCTAAGATAAACACTAAATCTGCTGGAGCAGTTCTGCAACCTAGGAAAAATAAATAAATAAAAATATTCAATAAATAAATTTAATAAATAAATAAACCCAAACATATTTAAATGAATCCATCCATTTCAGGAAATTGTTTTTCGTATCAATTACTGAACGTGTCAGAGTCCGTACAAAACCACTGTACGTTCCATTAAAATAAATCAGCTGAGTTTATCAGCAAAAACAAGATTGTTTCACTAAGCCACACAGATTCAACTCCATATCTGAAAACCATGCCATTTTCTGGTTTTGACATTATCACCAGCAACAACTATGAAAAATTCCAGAATTTCATTCTTTAACTGGCAGTTACATTTTATGCAAGCAGCAGGGAGGAATACATATTTGTTTTTCTCATATCTCTATTTGTCTGCAGAGGTGATAAACCCAAAACTTGTTTTTGTTAGCAAACCAAGCACACTAGGGAGGAAGACCATAATCAGAAAGAATGATGCAGAATTAAGCAGTAATATTCACTCCTGCTAACAAATATATTTTAACGGACTTCTACTACAGCTACACTGTACACACAGAACTAGTTATTATAGTATCATGAATCTCAGTTGAATGTGCTGGCACCATATTCTGTCAAAATATAAGATTATGTAATTACTTCACAAACATAATGCTCCCTCCTTAGAAAGAAGTGCATGGTGGCCTAGGCATGGATTCAGCTCACCTAACTGCAGCTGCCTAAAAATTGAGCTTTTAGACTGACTGGCCAACTATAGTCCTTGGAAGTACAGAGGCAAATCTACAGGATCGTCCTTTCCACCTTGCAGGCTCATCCTTTTCTGGAGGGAATACCTCTCTGGAAGAGCAAGTCCAAAAGGACTCTAAAAGGAACACATGTAAGTGGCACCCGTGATGCCGGTGAGACGGCGACCAACACGAGAGGTTAACTGGATCCACTGGCACATGAGGCCAGGGGTTTGGCCAAGTCCTGTTGTACATTCAGATTTGGTACAGGCTGCATCTCTGCAACTGAAAGTAGAGCCTGACTTCCTTACATATCCTCAAGCTATTCAAAACATCTTACTTCTGAAGAAAAAAGCAGTGAAAGCAATCAAGACAAAACTTTAGATCGACTGGAGTTTTCCAAGAGAATATGATCATGTTAGTCTTCTAAAGAAATAAAGATATTCCCTTCCTAAATGAGAAATAAGATACTGATGTTACTTCCACGCCACAGTGTTTTCTCCAGTACAATTATGCTGGAAACCAAATAAAAAATGATAATTAAAAAAAAGAGAGAAAACAATATACACATGGACCTGAAACTGGACACCACAAATTTAAAGCATGCTTTTTAAATTACCCTTATCTGGAATATAAACATTAAGACTTACTTGCTCTTGTTTCACCATCTTCTGCTGAGATGTAATCATGAAGTAGCAGAATTAAAAGCGTCTGAAAAAGTGTTATCATCTGTGCCATGTGTATTGTATTCTCAGAGTCTTGTGATTAGACTAGGAGGGGAACAAACGAAAAGAAAATGCAGTTACATTACCAACAAAACCCAAACTTTTCAAAACTCTATTTTAAAACAGAGGGCATGAATAACAGCCTTGAATTGAATCCAGCCCTGCCTGGACACAAGAGCAGACATGAGGCCAGCCCGCAGTTCAGCTCAGACACAAAACACGTCAGGCAGGCACCTACATCCAAAATTGGGATTTTTCACTCTCGCACCCAACAACATCCCTGTGGGAGCAGTTCCAGTTCCAGCAGTTCCAACATCCCTGCAGGACATTTTGCTGTTGTTCCCAAGGCACATGCTTCTCCGACGAGCCGTGCACACACGGAGGTTACGCTCCCGCTCACATCCACGTCACCCAACCACCAACTCACCGGCATCCTGTTCCTGCTCCTATGCCAAAATTTGGTGAGAATTCCTGCACCCAGCACTGGGAGATGTCACTGCAGCCTCAACCCACTCGCCTGCCTCCTTCATGCCAGGGAGTCTGGGACTGGTGCTAAAGGACCGCAGCCAGAAACTCAGCTCTCACGGTTCACCAGTCCCTTCCACTGCCCCCAGACCCACCATTGTGTCCCATGACCAGGATTCAGCCACATTTATAACTTATCCCATGTTTAGTTCATTAAAAATAGATTCATCATGGAAAGAGACATTTCTGGAGTATTGTTTTAGAGATCAAATTATTTCAAGACTCAGAAGAGGGAAAAAATATACTGAATCCCCATTGTATTATGTCTTCTGCTCCTTCAAGGCAACACGCTATTTTTCTGACTATATTTCATCCTCAGCTATGAACAGCCTCACAAAGGGAAAATTTACTATTCAGGTTGATTAAGTGTATTTCTATTAAGCTATGCAAGGCGGTGTATGTTCATGTAAGCTGTAGATTTGGTGCATCAGATGTCATGAAAATTACAGGGACAGAATTTAAGACTAACTGGCATATATTTTTTCATATTTTAATACCAACCTTTTACCCATCATTTTATTCGCTTTGCACTCGGAACAACATTGCCTTTGTGTTGCTTTTGCCAGGCAACTCACTCTCTTCAAATTTTATCTACCACATCTATGGGCTAATCTTTAAACCATGAACAACACACAGTTGGGTCAGTGAGCACCTAAGGAAACTTGATATCCACAAATCCATGGACCCTGATGGGATGCACCCCAGAGTGCTGTGGGAGCTGGCAGATGTCATAGCTAAGCCGCTCTCCATCATCTTTGAAAGATCCTGGAGAACATGGGAGATGCGGGAGGACTGGAAGAAGGCCAGTGTCACTCCAGTCTTCAAAAAAGGCAAGAAGAAGGATCCAGGCAACTACAGGCCAGTGAGCCTCACCTCCGTCCCCAGAAAAGTGATGGAACGGCTCATACTGGCTGTTGTCTCCAGGCACATGGAGGACAAGAAGATGCTCAAGAGTAGTCAGCATGGATTCACCAAGGGGAAATCTTGCTTGACTAACCTGATAGCCTTCTATGATGGAATGACCAGCTGGATAGATGAGGGGAGAGCGCTGGATGTCATCTATCTCGACTTCACCAAGGCTTTTGACACCATCCCTCACAGCATCCTCCTGGGCAAGCTCCAGAAGTGTGGGATAGATGAGTGGACAGTGAGGTGAATTAGGAACTGGCTGGATAGCATTGCTCAGAGGGTGGTGATCAGCGGTGCAGAGTCTGGTTGGAGGCCTGTAGCTAGCGGGGTCCCTCAGGGGTCAGTCCTCAGTCCAGTCCTGTTCAATTTATTCATCAATGACCTGGATGAAGGCACAGAGTGCTCCCTCAGCAAGTTTGCTGATGATACAAAACTG
>NW_010586963.1:54311-77578 GCF_000705375.1 Tinamus guttatus | reverse complement strand
AAACTGAAGCATCAAAAGTTCCACAGGAACTTAAGGAAAAATTTCTTAACAGTGAGGGTGACAGAGCACTGGAACAGGTTGCCAAGAGAGGTTGTGGAGTCTCCTTCTCTGGAGATCTTCAAAACCCGCTTGGATGCAGTCCTGTGCCACGTGCTCTAGGTGACCCTGCGTGTGCAGGGGGGTTGGACTAGATGACCTCTAGAGGTCCCTTCCAACCTTGAGCATTCTATGATTCTATGATAAATAAATAAATAAAATAAATAAGTAATTTAGGGCCAACTAAGGGCCAATTCTTTGCACCATCACTTAAAGTCTTATGTATTTAAGTATCTTGTATTTGACTAAAAGACTTTTAACATTTCTCTCTTCAGCTTCTACTCTGTCAGTCAAGTTAGTCTTTATCACTAACATTCTTGCACTCTTTTTTTCAGTCTACTTCCTACAACTGAAATACTTTCCTTGAATAAGGACATGAATCTTACCCGTTTCATATCTTTTTATTCTAGTCATAAACTTTTATTTATACCCATAACAACCTTACCTACATATTCATTCAAAAGGTCAAATATATTTTAAAATATTTACTCTACAATAAAATGTGAATGTATGAGAGGGAGGGGGAGATATCAAGTTGTGTGTATTTACCCTTTTCTGTATGGCTAGCCTTTTTGAGTTCTTCAAAGCAGGCAAGTGGTCTACTACTATGTTACTAGTAGTACATGCTACTACTAGTTCCAAAACTCCTGAAATGCCAGAAAATAGTGTTCTCCAAAAGAGACATGCTCTGAATTTTGTTCTAGGCATACTTCTAGTGCCTCTTAGGAGAAGAAACAGGTAATTTCTCAAGAGCAGTCAAGGAGTAATGTGAAACAAATGCCATATATTTGCTGAACAGGCACTGAATGGGCATTCATCACTTTGCTGGCAAGCTGTTAGCTGTAACAACGTTCAAAAACACTTAAAGATAAACCCTTACTCCTAAAGATATAATGAGATAATAATAAACAGAACAGTAGCAATTTCAAAATCAAGTCAATTCCTGGTAGGTTCTTGATCTGTTTTTGCCAAATAGAAGACGTGCCAGAAAAGCAGTATACCAATTTACTGTGGCTTTTCAGAGCTTGTTGTGCTTTTCCAACTGCTTAGAAAGTCCTTCCGTAAAGACAAGGAAATTCCTCACAAACAACTTAGGAGCTGTTTTCAGGTTCCAGGATATGCTACTACTAACTAAATGATAAAATATTAATAATGCAAATGCATAACTATTATGCTACCAAATATCTCTTTTAGAGGGTCTAAGACCTTACTTTCTTGTTCATAGTAGCTTACAAATGGTTGAGAAACCAGCTGAAGAACTTGGGGTCTAAGGACGTTATGTCATACCGTTCCAAAATAGAAACAAGCAACCTACATAGAATCTGAGGTGACAATTTCATTCAGGTAGATTACATAGTAATTTTTCCATCCCAGATATTTGAAAAAAAGATCTGTTTATACTATGAACTCAAATGTTTAAATTGCAGGCAGGTAAGGTTTAAAATATAGACGGTAAAGTAAGCGATTACATCGGAATAAGCTTTCGCTTGGCAAAAATCAGGCTCCAGCTCACACTTCTTCAGTAAAAAAGTCAGTAAAAGAATTAGCAGAACGTGCATGTCTGATATTCTCAATTAAACTCTATTCCCTCCACAAATCACTTTTTTTTCCCATTTCTATTTGTGAGAGTATTTATGTATTTCATTAACAGCAAAACCTGAAAAAAAGAGATAGTAGACTTGAGAAGTTAATTATAGCTATGAAGCCAAATAATTATTCCGTTCTCCAAACCAGACATGTTAACAAAAATCAAAATTAAAGGGATAAGCTCAAGGCTTAAGCCAGAAGCCTGTGAGGATTCCAGAAATTAGACAGTTTGCAATTTGCTCTGAAGAGAATTAATTATATAGCACTGACATTTGAGTGGTTTAGAGAGATGCCAAACCAACAACGCTAGAGACCAAACTTCTGCATCTTCTCTACCCAGTAGTTAGAGCAGAGGCGAAAGAAGAGTTATTGACACTGCTTACAGAAAACACTTGCCAAAGTGCTTCAGTGTTCCATAAAGGGGCCACCATCAATATGAGCCCAGGACTCCTCCATTCTGACAAAAATTCATCACTGCTGATCACATCCTTTCCCTCCCCATGGTTTCTAAGAGAAGAACAGAGAAACCTGCCCCTGCAGTGATCCACCAAAGTGCCCTCTGCTTCACTCTATGCCCCTGGGAGCTCTGGCTGAGAAGCTGAGCTCCTCACACTGACTTTCTGTTGTTGGCATTGTACGGACAGTGGCACCAGCTTCCCGACCTGCTACGAGGCACGGGGACCCTAGGTTTCCCCAGCACTGAGCAGGGAGAGGGATGTGCTAAATTTAAACAGCTAAATTTAAAGCAGCCAGGATCTATCAGGTGCTCATTGAGACAGGATGTTGGGTTGGGTGGACCTTCAGTCTGACTCAGTATGACCACTCTTCCAATCTCAACTGCAAGCTTTTTATCTTGCTATTTCACATGCCACTTTGACAGAAAAAAAGGATGCTTGGAATGAGTGAAAATGGCTCCCCTGGGTAAAATGGTCTGACTTGCTCAGGGGGATCCCTGAAGACTGAAGCAAGCAGAGCTAGCACACTGCTATTTCTCTCTCCTCACCAAAGGGACAAGAGAAGGAGGGTCACATCGAGCTCGCTCACACCAGCCAATACATTGGGAATACATGGTCAGAGACTGGTACGTTGGGAGTTTTTCCAATGCACGTTCAGTCTTTAACTGGAATAAAAGGAAACTTCACTGGGATTTGAAAATTAATGACTTCAACCCATTGACTGGATGGCTTCATCCTGCAACTGGATGGCTTTCTTGATGCACTTTTGGGTACCGTAAATCTGCAGTGCGGGAGTTTTTGTGCCAGCAAGGTCACCCAACAACTTAGACCGGGAAGGAGACAATTCAGTTCTCCACACAGTGGACACCCGGTGCAGTCACTAATGCAGCAAATGACCTCTATTGGGCTTTGCAGCATGCAACTCCCAAAATAGTATTGCTACCCAAAAATGCCTAGAGGTTGAAATGACAACAGTGCCACCTTTATGCGTGCACAGCAAAAGAATCTCACATCCAAATGAAGTGTTCAGTGGGAAATTAAGGTGCCTAAACAGCTGAAGAAGTATTTCCACTTTGCATTTAAGCAGCATCTTTTGTATCTCAAAAGGGAGTCTACCAATAAAGTCCTTCCACACCCAGCTGTCCAGTGCCCAGATGAGTGTATCACTTTACTCTTCCTAGAAATACTTTCTGAAGAAACTTTCCATTTACAGCAACTTGGAATCTTTCAGAATCAAAAATATTTGCTCTTCAGTGCAGTTTTGTCACTATCCAAAAACTGGAAAATGGACAGAGACAGAGAGATTCCCCTTCTCTGAAATCTCTGGCTTCTCTTCGCAGCATAAAGATTGCTTGCTCAAGAACTACACGGAAGGGTGCCAGAGAAGGAGATCATTTCTCCTTTTCTCCCTCTTGCTAGCTACTGCCTAAGAAGGAAGCTGGGAAGGGCATGATTTTAACCTTTTCCAGCATTCCAAAAAACAACCAGACTAAAGGTTATGTATATCATCTTGTCGTCCAAGTATAAATTAACACTTCTCTCATATTACATCACTGTATAAACATCTCTTAAATCAGCTAGGGATCATTAGGCTTGGCCTACAAGGGAGCAAATATTAAAATGTTATAGTAATAATGACTGAAAAGGCATACTGGAGATTCTTTGCATTTCTTTACTTATGCAATAATATAGAAACTATAATGCAGGGGAAAAGCAATTCTAGAAATCCTGATTTACATGCATTAAATAACATGGAAAAGTAACACAATATTGCATCACCTTCTTCTTATATTCCATCTCTGTGTCTTCAAAATTACTATATCTTACAAATAAAAGTTTGGGACAATGTATGTATCTGTTTATTCGTATTTCTGCCTAACACTATGAATCCTAAGCATTCAGCAAGTCTCTGAAGTTACTTCAAGTCAATTAGCTTTAACAAGTAATACAGCTGAATCTGTGCTTTTTTCCACTTGGATTTTGGTTCAACTTTACATTCACATTTTCCAGGTATTGTTCCTCTTTTTCTTTGGGGGGGGCGAGGGGGCGGGCCACAACTGATGAGGTTACACTCGCTGTCATCTAAAAGAACAACAGCATTTCCCCAAATGGGTAAAACTGTGAAGCCATCATTTAATTTAGCCTTGATTTATACAAGCACAGACGTATAAAAGTGCATGCCTGTACATAAATTGAGAAAATGTCCCACAGTAACAACTACATCAGCAATCCCCACACTGGTTCTTTCCATTTCTGTGTCAGAGTGAGCTATTTTGAGACAATCACTGGTATAACTACATTCTTCATAGAAGTCTACTACTGCATTGAACATAGGATTACAGAGTATGTTTAAGTGAATTTTACCTCACGAGATCAGGCAAGGGGATTATGTCTTTAAGTTACATAAATTGAGAGTTTTCTTTCAGTTTTCATTGTGCTTGCTACGAGTGCAACAGGAAAGAAACGTAGCTGCAAAATGGTTCTGCTCTGGCTAGGCAGGATCTGCACTGATTTTATATTTGTGCACATGGCTATGCAAACGATGCACTTAAGAGTATGTAGTTAGAGAGATTTTATTCCCTTATGTTGGAATTGAGTGGATACCAACTATAAACAGGTTAATGGAGATTTCTTTTGCTCTCTTCCTCCCCCATTTCCTTTGCTGCTTTTCCTTTCACCTCCCTCCTTCCATTGCGAGACTCGGGCAGCCCAAGCACCTAAATACTGCATGATTCATGGACAGTAATTTAAGAGAAAATATTTTGTAAGATAATTACTATTTCCACTGTTAGTAGTACTCAGCAAACAAAAACTAACCTCTTAGAAATGTATACTACATGGTTACATTACATGGTTAAGTTTATACTCCAGATTTATAGCGTTGATAATTGCTGCATAATATAATATTGATTAAATGGAGGATATAATTGAGGATAAAGAATTATAAGGGATAATAAATAATGTATTCATTTCTAAATAAAGGGGCAGAGAGGATTAAAGAAATTATCAAACTTTGGCTGGATTTCAGAAAGAAAGTTTTACACCAACAGGTTCTTCAGTACAAAAAAAAAGGGGGGGTATTTCACATTAAGCTGGGCTTGAATATCACAAACGCACAGCACCAGAAAATAGGTGAGCCGATGTATTTCGTTAGAAACCAATGCTGCACATCAAAGACCAATGTAAGCAGCTGACAGCAATTTTAAAACAAGCAAAAAAGGCACGTATCTCTGAAACCAAAGAATTTTCTCAAGTGGGATGACTTGTTTATCTTCCATCTGAATCAGGAAAGCACATCAAACCCACAGACTCCTCTGGCCTCCTCCAACAAAGAAAGTTTGTATTCATCCAGCCTCTGAAGCCCCAGACAGCCTGTATTTTCAAGCCCAGTTTATTCTGGCACTTTGCAGTTCCTTGGATTTGCTCCCACTCCAAGAAGATGCTGTGCCAGATGCTAGTAATTGGTTATTACGGGTTAAAGAAAAAAGAAGCCTTACCACAGCATGCGAGATGTGCGACTGATACATGCGAATGGCTGGAAAACTATATAGGATGGGCAACTTATGTAATTCGCCACAGTTGGCAGTTCAGCCTTCTGGCTGCAGCAAAGGAACTGCAGGTCTCCCTGGAAACCATGATTTCATCCAGGCTATGAAAAGCCCATGCTGTTATTTCACTCTTTATCAAGAAACTTGAGATTCCACAGAATTTTCCCTCCATGGCCTGCTCCAAGGAAAACAAAACAGCTAATCAATAGGATAAAATCTGACACTTAAACTGTACAGTTGCAACTAACCTAGCAGATGGTAACATGATTCTGAGTAACAAACATTCAAACTCGCTCCTTCTGTTGGAAATCCAGTATTTCCAACATAAGCATACATATGTACACACATACATACACACACACAAATATGTATGTGCATCTGCATATTTATTTATTAAACAAACATAAAATAGAGAACAACTGAATCCAAATGACTACCTGGAACAGCCGTTCAGGAGAGCATTTTGTCTCCACTCAGGAAAGTAAACCTTAACTGGGCCAAAAACAATACTTGGTAAACAGAAGGAAAACAGTCATTGAGGACATTGTGTAATGATTGGAAATGAGAAAGAATTTATCAGTGAAAACACTATAGAAATTGGCTGAAGTCTGAGAGAAACAACAAATGCTGATAGATACCTGAAGAAGGTCTCTCTCACTAACTGAACCAATGCTAAAAAGACCATCTAACTTGACCATCCTACTTAGATGTCCAATAGGACCATGCCCAGCTGATGAGACACACGCGGGTCTGCTCATCCCTCGGGAAAGCAAGACGCTGCCATTGCCACCAAAATCTGCGATATTAGATATGCACGTGTGCCTTCAGTGCCTCACTCATCTCTTCCTCTTTCCTCAATATTTATTTTCTTTCCCTCTGTTTATTCTGCTCCCTGCTTTTCAAAAAAGGCAGGGTAGGACTGGCTTAGCTAAGGCAACATAATTTGCAATGTGATTACTGTAACCTTCTCTGTGTGAAGTAAGAAAGAAGAAAAAACACATCAGATGATTTGATGCTTTCTATATCAAGAAAAAAGTAACTCCATGAGCTTTTTCTGTCTTTTAAGAGTCAGCATTAGAAACAGAAGCTGTTTTTTGGATTTTTTTTTTGTTGTTGTCGTTGTTTTTTCTCTATGTTTTCCTATTTTTCTCTTCTCCTGTGCATGTCTTGTTTATCCGTCAGAAAACTTTGGACTCCAGCATTAGGAACAACTGTCCATGTCCTCTATAGTTATTCACCATCTTTCTCCACAAATGGCAATTCTTTTGCTTTCAGTGTCAGCTGAAAAAATAGTGTCAAATGCTGAAATGGTAAGGATGGGTAAGGATGGTGCATCTTGCTTTAGCTGAAGATTTCAAACCTTTACCTGAAATCTTACCCCCTTTCATTTGTTTAACTGTCTTCCCTCTTCCTCCCTCATTTCTGGAAGCATTCAATAAAAGGCAAGCAGGTTTGTGTTTTAGCTGCAAACCACTGCCATAGGATAAAGGAGGCCAAAGTCTCTGTTCCATCTGCCCAATCATTTCCATCTGTCCAAAACTGATCTTCTTGTTTCATGCCAAACAATGAAAGTTGCTCTTAACATCTTTGACTTCCTTGCACCCTCATTCCATTGAAGCTCGTAAAACAGACGTTAGATTCTATATAAAGGGAAGTCAACTTCATATTCCATTCAAAACATGTATCTTAACATTATGACAATTGTATCTTAACATTATGACAATTGTATATAAGCTCACTAACATTAAACAAAAAATAATCATAACAGGTAAGAAGGATTTTAGGTTTTCCAATTCTGTGATGTTTAAACCACACAGTTTTGTTTTAACAAAGTCTTACTTTTAGTGAAAACAATGGCAAGTCATTCAAAGGAGGCTGTGGCTGCTGAAGGACCAGAAATGATAGCAGTGGATTCTAGAGGAATTTAGCACTTCAACTTGAAAGCCTTGGAAAAACTTCAGTTGTTTTCTGTGGAGCTGAATCAGACTCTTAGCATTTTAAACATTGTTTTTGAGGGAAGAAAACAGAAATGTAGCACATTCATGTTCAAAGGTGAAAACATCTTTACAGCATAAATATTTGCTCTTCCAAGCATATCCAAAATGTGGTATTTTGAGAAGCTCAGGCAGTTACAGAGGAGATATGATACCCAACAAAGATTAAAACCATTCAAGATCTAAAAGCACGGCTGCTTTTCACCCTTCTTGCTTTCCCAAGAAGGCTAAAGACCTTCCAATGAGTATTTGAGTTCACTTCTCTAAAACATGGTGAATCTTACATGTACTATGCGAAGACAATTACTTTGTAAACTTGTACAAAGTATAAAATTCCTGGTCGTCTCCATATGTTTGTCCTTCTGTTCATCAGCAACTGAAAATGCAGTAGCTGCACGGTTCACCGCAGGTCCAGGAAGGGTCTGCAAAGGTGTAAACTCTGGGGAAAGCTCTGGGGAAAGGCCACTGCCACCCAGCAACATGCAACGGTGTTTCTGCACAATCCGGCCGCCCGCAAAATTCACGTGTATTCCATTTTGCTCTCACCTTTGATTCACACAGGCAAAGAATTTCAAGAAAAATAGAGCAAGTTGTTACATAGCATGCGAATCTCATCATGGATATTGCAAATCACCTTCTGACACAGCTTCAACACCAGTACTTCCCAAGCCCCAGACAGGCTATGAGGCCAAGCACCTGAACGAGCAGCTCCATTACATAAAAGCACAAATACTCAGAAGTGCTGTTTCAGTGTCTATATAGAGAAGTGAAAATTGATCTGCTTTGTCAAAGCCATTATGTGTGATCTCGCAGAGAGGACTGATCATCCAGGATACTTTAGTTATTTGGTTTGACCCCCGTGTGCATGGGCTAAGAAACATTAACAGGAAACTGAGCTAAACTGTATTCTTTAGAAAAGTCTAAGTCTTTAGAAAATCTAAATTAATTACTCAAGAGATGGCAAATATGTCCCTCCCTAATCTTTGCTATGGTTTAATCACTCTCACTTTCAGGAAACTGAATTTCAAACTTATTAGGAAACTTATTTCAAAGTTGAATGAGTCTGAACTTCCAGATGCTGTTCATGTCTCAGCATAACTCAAAAGCTCCCCCTATTCTTTTCTACATATAAGAATCTATACGTAATCCAAGCCATCACACAGTCATCTTTCATGTACTAAACAACTTCACCCTCTTAAGATTCATGCTTGAGACTGCCATGCTTGTTTTCCAAATTTCTTCTCCTTTCTGTGACTTTCCTTTGAACTCTGACATATGATTTTTGAGGGGCGGAACAGAACAGAGCACAATATTCTAGTATCCTTGTTATTATAAGATTGTTTCCCTGATTCTGCTCAGAAGCCTGTACTTCACACATGCAAACATATTAGTCCACTTTGCTACAGTAATGTAATAAGAGTGCACTTTGAAGCGGCCATCTATTTAGCAGTGGTAGACCAAAACTATCTCCAAAGTAACCTACAAGAAATAAACCTAAGACAAATTCAGTGGGGTCTCAGAAGCACTGCCATTCTCAGGTATGTCTAGGGAAACTAGGTATCTAAGAGTGAAATGAGAGGAAGGCAAGGCATATGGGTTCTGGAGAGGCTGCAGAAGTGCTGCAGCTTGAAGTGGGGTGGCAAATTTGTTAAGAGATGAATCCCATTGTCTTCCGGCTGATCCTCAGAGGTTAGAGAGACTGGGGGCAGCTGGATTCATCTCTTAATAGGGATATGAAATACTGTGGTAGCTATAGGCCGGACTGGCAGCACCAGATCCACAAACAGTCTTTCGACTGCAGTCCAACTGCCTTCAAAACAAGTAATCAAGTTCACAAATAGCGTGATTTATTCAAATGCAACATTTACAAAGCAGGTTGCAGATGTCAGTACAGGAAATGCTATACTATAGCATGGGGTTCATAGCTTGCTCCGATGTACGAAAGCACAACCATCACCCACCCCAGAAGATGGGAGAGGGCTCTCAGTCTCAAGAAGTCTCCTCAGGAGGCGTCCTGACCTGAAGCGAGGAAAGGGGTTCAGTCCACTGATCAATCCCAGAAGTTAAAATGGAGTCTTCCCTCCTTAGTTCACCTTTTTACATGTTTTTACTTTTAGGTGGAGCATGAGTGACCTGTAATCATACTTGCTTTTTTTATTGTTTGATGAAAAAGTCTCTCGCTTTCATTTAAAGGTATAGTTAATCAAAAATCTAGAGCGCATGCTCAGTGAGGAGTGGTCATACCTCGGAGGCAGGTAACTTTTTGGGATGAAGGTGTGTCTTGACATTATAATGAGCTTATAATGAGGAAAAGTTCAAGCAAAGTCATCTGAAAGGAGTGATTTGCCACCCTTGCTGGCTCGGCACCAGACGTGTTGTCGTGTATCTCCTGTTGGACAACTACTGTGCGGCTTATCAGTGGCCCGGCACAGGGAGAGCAACAGAGTTAGGCCGCGATGTCTTTTCTCCTCTCCTCCTCTGTTACTCATCTTTGCTGCTGCGAGGAGGGCAGGTTGTGTTACCTGCGGAACCATGGAGGAGCAGAGACCATGTGTACCAGCTATCCTGGAAGTGGGAACTGTGTATCACCCCGAGGAAGCTTCTGCAATGTCAAAACTTCTGTTGCCCCCCTCCCTTTTTTTTTTTTCGAATTTTCCCTTTTTCAATCAATTCTTCCACAAAAAGACAAGCGCAGACCTAGCAGTGAGCAGTATTGTCCTAGGGGCTGTGGGAGACTAAACGGGAAAGAAAAGTGAAATCATCTTCCTGATCAGCTCCCTGGTCCATCTCACCAGGTGCCTGCACATGGGAAGGGAACAGACTCTGTCCTCCCACTCTGTGCCTGCAAAGAAATCTTCAACTTAAGGGCTAGAGTCACCTAGGCACCAGGGATGGGATGTGCAACCATATTCAGCAGTGATCCCAGAAAGTCACAAACTGGCTCCAGTGCAAACCTCACATTCCCCCATGATAGATCCAGAGGAAAGAAGACAGGGTTTTTATTCCCTCTTTGGAGCAATAATTGAATCTGCTTTTCTAGGTAACTAGCCCTCATGCCTACACATGAGCAATGAAAATCAGAAGCTATTACAATACATGGCTGAGTCATTTGACAACTGTTTTAAAACAGATTTTAATTGAATGTCCTCAATCAAACAGTTTATGAAAGACCAAATTCTTGATCACTGTGTAAGAGGTCTTAGCAACTTGAATGAGGAAACTATAACCCTGTCCTTCCCACGAAGCTAGTAAACGGCACAAACAGCGTGCCTCACTATTACACTTTACTCTGTTTTAGTCCATGGGCAAAGTGGGAAGCCTAGATGTACTTTTTAAAACCCTTTACTGCAGACGGATTTTTCCAGAGTAATCACCCATCTCAAAATGCACAAAACATATGCAACTTTTTTTTCTGTAGAGTCCATTAAGTAATGTTTACTGCCACCAATGTAGATTCCAAAAGAAAGAATAAAAGAGTACAGCACATTTGCTAGGACCTGTTGTAAGTTGCTTACACTGCATATTGATGCTATTACATAAGCATGAACAAATTCCAGGCCATACTTTCTTGCATACATAGGTGTATAACACACTTTTCAGGGAGATCCCCAGAACTTAAAAAAGCATTTTTTATAGTGTCATAGATTCTACTATATGGTTTTCTAAAACGGTGAAAGGAATACAGTATGTTATTCATGCCAGAAAACTGACATTTTTAAAGATGCCAAATGCATTTTCAGAGTTTATTCAAGTTCAGGAGAGCTTTTTGTATTTTTTAAATGTCAAGCTGCTGCTCTTAGAAGAAAAAAAAAGAGAAAGAAAAAAAAGCTGAATTTATCTATAGGGGAAAATTCTAACATATTCTGTGTTCCCACTGCTATCCAAAATGCAAACTCCTGAGCATCCCAAACAGTTACAACTGTTTCCAACATTGATTCTGGCGCTTGAAACTGGGGATTATACAGTTGGACAAAAATACAGTGCATGCAGTCTTAGTGACTTCATATAAAGAAGGCTTGCGGAGATAAATTGATCTGTTAAATGTCAGTTCTAATTTGTCTTTTTTACAGTAAATGAAAAGTCATGGCTTAAAAGCATTATTAGCACAGGACCTTCAGAGCATGGTGTTCCACAGCCTCCCTCTCGGGAGCCATCCATCCAAATTAAATCCAATCCTTAGCTTTCTGCAAGCATGTCTAAGAGCTTGGCGATATACCACAGGCATGACCAAAGACCATGGAGGTAACAGCGGATTTTTACTTCTTTCTCCCTGTTAATCACATAGTCAATGCAAAGTATTCACTTCCAAGAGGAGGGGCTGCAAGTGCAACCTCCAAGGTGATCTGAGTTCAGTACCTACACTCCACGTTTATACTACCAAATATTAACAAAATCATGATCTCTTTATTTATGCTCTGTAACCCACAAGATTCATGTTCATTTTATCGTGTTATTAGAAGGTATCTATTAGTTTTTAAATTGTGAGATTCATAAAACATTGAAAGTTTAGTAACCCTGCAGCACAAACAAGCATTGAACAGAGACAAGAGAAGATGAAAAGCACAACAAAAGTTCACAGCCAACTTTTTTACCCAACAGACAGCAATAAATAATTTATGTTAGCTGACAGGAACAAATTGAGATTAACATGAATCCAGGCACTCTAAACTCTATAACGCTGCTTGCTCAATAAGCTTCATAGACTGAGGTTCAGTAGAGTTAACTCAGAAGAACTAAAAAGTTTGAGCAATGCACTGAAGTATCACTTCCATATTATAGTCTCCTAATTCTCCAGTAGTAGAAACATGGGACAACTACTAGGCTTTGAGACTCCTGTACCAGAAAGCAACTTCATAGGGGCTGCACAGCACCTGCTTGGCTCTTGCCTGTAGGTGCTGCAGAGCATCACTGGTGAGCCAGAGACACTTCCCACTTCTGCCAAGAGCCTCCTTGGGGAGGGAAACCCTACAAAGGCTACCAATCCTGCTCATTTTCAAAGCAGAATGAACAATGCATTCATATCCTTCACTTTCACAACTTTGTTTTTAATCCTACAATGCCCCACATTTGCCTTTACCCTTGATAAGAATAAACTATGCTTTTCAACCATCTTTCATCACTGTCTAGTGAGCACAATACCTACCAAAGCACACACATGTAAAGTTTATTTCATTTCAATGGAAATGACAAAGTCTTGCACTGAGTGATCATAGAATCATAGAATGCTTAGGGTTGGAAGGGACCTCTAGAGGTCATCTAGTCCATCCCCTCTGCACACGCAGGGTCACCTAGAGCACGTGGCACAGGGCTGCATCCAAGCAGGATTTGAAGATCTCCAGAGAAGGAGACTCCACAACCTCTCTGGGCAGCCTGTTCCAGTGCTCTGTCACACTCACTGTTAAGAAATTGTTACTTAAGTTCCTGTGGAACTTTTGATGCTTCAGTTTCCGGCCATTTCCTCTAGTTCTGCCGGTGGCCACCACTGAAAAGAGGCCAGCACCATCCTCCTCACTGCCTCCCTTGTGGTACTTATAGACACTGATCAGATCCCCTCTCAGCCTTCTCTTCTCCAGGCTGAACAGGCCCAGCTCCCTCAGTCTCTTCTCATAGGGCAGATGTTCCAGGCCCCTGATCATCCTTGTAGCCCTGCGCTGGACTCTCTCCAGCAGCTCCACATCCCTCTTATACTGTGGGGCCCAGAACTGGACACAATACTCCAGATAATGTGATATGGCTTTCTGTCAGAGGTCTATCACCCCAAACAAATTAGAGCTTTCTGGAGTTGGCGCATGGTTGTACATGCAGCCACAAGGTGGTAAAATGGGCTTGATACACAAAACATCCTCCATAACTACACCATGCCTCTTACTTCTCCCATCCTGATCTACCTCTCAATATCCAGAAGTCCACTACTTAAGCATTTACCACAGATCTGCTGGTACAATCCAAATTGCTTCAGACTGAGGAAGGAACTAAACCCAGGTCTTCCTTATTCTGTCTAATGCTCGAACCACACGACATAAAGAATAAAAAACTTTCATTTAAGGTGCTTGTTCCAAAACATGTTTTAGAAACTCTTGCTGGCTCAGGATCCACAGATGAGACAGAGGAATGTCTACCTTGTAAATCTTTCTAGGAATCAGGCTTTTGTTAGGTCCATTCTGTGCTCTACAGCTCAGGGCATGCCTAGCATCAGATGTGTAGGTGTGCAGGAATTTTTATTGACAGAAGCCTGGGAATAATGACTTCAGTTACCTCTTGGGTTGCATAGAAGCAAATCAAGAGTCTAGATACTCTTTTAAATGTCTTTTAAATGTTGAATATAGGCAGCTAAAATAGAAGTCAAATATTTAAGTCCTTAACCCTTTGGGGAACCAGATAAGTCAACTCCTTTGCTGCAACTTGGGATGGCCTTTTTTAAATAAGCCAGAAAATATAGCTACACAAAATACAGACATTGTGCAGTAGATTCTATGCTTCAAAACAGAGAAGTAGAATTTTCATTTGCTGAAGTTGCATTTCTAAAAATACTGATTTCAGTGCTTGCGCCATCTGAAGTTAATTGTTCCAATAATTTCTGTGTTTCCATGTGTCCCATGGAATTTTTAATACTGTGCCTTGGCAAGTATCATCCATTTACCTTCAGCTGCAGCATGGCTATGCTTCCTCACTGCCTGCCCACATTCATGACCAGTGTTTATAAAGTAGTGTAATCCTTCACCCAAACACTTCACCTGGTTTTAACTCTTGACAGATTTTGATGGTTCATTCATTACTAATTCAATAGTTCATCTAATTGGTTCATTCATTACATAACTAACTCAATAGTTAGATTACCTGCACCATCGTATACAGAAAAGTTAGTAAATACTAAATGGGAAATACTAGATAGGAAAATTCCTTTTCAGTATAGTGTAATCTATCATATAGCAAGGTATGTTCAAATATGTAAAATAAACATGCAAAACATATAGTTTTTACCCATAGGTCATAAAACTAGAAGCTATGGGTTTAAACCAAACCAGCCATTATGTAGGCACATACCATACCTGTTTCAGCTTAAAATGACTGGATGGTTCCTGATCCCACTCAAAAAAAGAGAAAACAAAACTGATTAGTGGTGAAGTCAACAGATCTTAAATTCTGCAACTGAACTGGATTTTTTTTCATTCAGACCTAAAAGATTCCAAAGGGAAAGGAACTCCTCCCTACTTTACATGCTACAGCTTAAATTTTAAAATAATGGCTATTCTATTTCAAGTTACAGAATGTCTTGCAATACTCTTACCTCCACCTAGTACTTCCTCCCGTGTTAAAGAAACAATTGCAGTTCAAGAAGTTTTCTTTGATATTCTATTCTGCCAATTTAAAAAAATATATATTTAAAAAACTATTATAATAATTAATATTATGAGAATAAAAACTTAATCCATTAAGGCATAATTTATAGAAGCCATATCTGACAGTGTACAATACAGGTATTACAGGAGTGAATTCTGTATGCCCTACACAACAAGCTAATTCATTTCATGAGTTTCACTGTCAATTCAGAATGACTTGGTATAAAAACATTCTCTCCCCCAAAAACAAGAAAAAAAAATCTGCTGAAGTGCACCTATTTCCAGAGCTGGTATGTTAGCATATAGTGCTCTTTCACTTAAAGAAACTGTTCCACTGTTCAACAAAAACACTTTATCTTGCTTATTTCAAGATAGGTGTTTTTATTCTCTGTTCATATATGGTCTGCATAATTCATCACGATTCACAATTAACATGCAAGTAACAGTATCAGCTACAAGATGAAAAAAAAAGCACATGCACAGAGAGAAACATTTCCTTTTCAGCCAATACCAGATATTACAAACTGCACTTCTGTTACAGTGAAAATTCATTCAAAACACAAAGCAATAAAAATATAGAAGCAAATATGATTAAAATATATTTGCCTCAGGAAAAAAAAAGTGACATAATGTGTATGTCACAAAAGACTTATTATTATTAATATTTTCTAAGGTATCAAAATATTATCTACTTCTTGGACTATACATTTTCAGAAGAAAAAAGCTGCCTTCTGTTTGCTCAAACATGAAAATAACTTAAGAATTTGAAGTGTTTATAGACTTTTTCAGGAGTCAAACACTGGTGCTTGAGTTCTGTAATAGAGTTTTGAGTATGAAATCACAAAATAAAAGAATTTTTAAATCTTTTCCACTTCTGAACAAGACATTGCATATACTTGCTGATGAGGACAGTTCACCTTCTCAGAGGCTTTTTATAAATATATGTATGTCACAGATTGCACATGCATACTTCTGTATGAAGAAGAGATACGTATTAGCATTCCTATTAAAAAACAGACAAACAAACAAAAACAGGTAGAATGAACCATAAAATTAAGCCAAAACTGCATAAGAATTTCTGCAAAGTACCAAAACTTTCGAAAGAGAAATCTTTGTCATTGGACAGCTCCCAGAATAGTTCTGCTGAGTGCCTTTTTCCTGCTTTTGTCGGGTAGCATAAAAGCATAAACTAAGCACTGTCTATAGCAATTACTTAACATAATGTATATGGGCATTAAAAAAAAAAGAAAAGTTTCTCCTTTGCCAGCAACACCTCTTTCAAGGACTGATGGCTTATTTAAATCCTGGTCAAAAAATAAAAAAATAAAAGGAAATAAAAGCGGCGTTTTTCCGTGATACGGGGTGCTTTCCTACAAGACGAACGTGGGCTCCTGCAGACTAGGTGCAGCCGCCCGCTCCTGCAAGCTCCTTGCTGCCCGGCTCCACGCTGCAGCTTCCCGCTCCCTCTGGCACAGGCAGCGAGGCCGGTTTGGGCCAAGTCAGCAGCGCGCCACAGCCGCGGGGCCCCTCGGCGCAGCAAGCAGACTGGATCACGGGGACACACAATTACATTCCTTTCTTCTCATTGCAAATTCATCAGGGAATAACACAGAAAAACCTCTATTGTCTGGTCTTTAAAAGAAAAAAAATCTAATATTCCTATTCAACAAATGTTCCTCCCCCTCCCCAACCCCATTATTCTGCATGGTAGTAAAAAGTCAGAGCTTTCTATTCTATTCTATTCTATTCTATTTCAGCACTATATTTTTCACAGTTTAATAGATTGCCAGCATTTGGAAACATTTTATCATCGATAATTTCTCATGATGTGTGCAACTTTCTTCTATACGGGACCTCAAAGATTCTTGATTTTACTTCTCACGGACAGCAAGAGTCTCCTGCATGTCTTTAACTGACATACTCTATTTCCCAATTCTTCTTTTTCTGACAACTTACAGGCAGAGCGCTACAAAAAAAAAAACTATGTTATTTATTTGGTTCATTTATTTGGGGTTGTTTATTGATCCTCATTTTCAGCAAATGAGAGGATTTCCAAAGTGCAAAGCAGATTCCTTCTCAGCAGATGAAAGTGTTAGTGTCCTGTCAGTAAGTAAGAGTTTATGTGTCTGAAAACACCCATAAATATATTAATACCTTTGGGGAATTCTTTCTAAAGTTTCCTCTATTTAAGTTGCCATGAAATGGGTAGCTGCATTCTTTACATACTGATAGCACCAATTTTCTTGGCATTACTTTTCCTCATTTCTCTATCTCCTGAGTTGACAACAAATTTCACACTGCGTCTCAGATATTTTCATCTTACTTCCACCTCCCCAGGTCTGCTTTTGTCCTAATGGAAACTTGAAACAAAATGTGATAATTATGTAGATACTGGTCCAGTTGTCAAGGAACTGGGTACCTTTCCTTCCCAAAATGCTGACATTCACTTCAACTCAGCTTTTATTCTTTCAAAATTAATCCGCATATTTATCTTTCAGTCATGTGTTATCAAGGCCAAGATTTTAAAAACTGGAGTCTCTCACGTCCATCTCCGATTGATAGGCAATACTCTGACTTAAAGAGCTCAATATTATCTAACTTTTCCCTGGATTTTTGATTTGGACATAAATCCTGGTCTGGGAGGAGGTCTCCCCACAGAGTGCTTTTTGTCCAGAAACACTTCCTGCAGCTGAGGAAGAAATGCTTGCGTGATCCTGATGATTTGCTCTCACTTTGCCTAACTTGAAGTCTTTTTTCGTGTTTTGCACAATTCATCCACTTGTTATTGCACCGGAGTGCCTCCTCTTCTCCACATATTACACTGTGGCTGCATTTAAACCATTTATACCATTTATTTTCTCTGTTGTTCCCCCCCCACCTTTTTTTTTTAACTGGGAATATGATTTTTATGTACTCTACTTGCAATGAGAAGAGGGAGAATACGGCGAAACAAGGGTCAGATTCCAAGTGCAAATAAGTATGAACATGCCAGAGCTCCAAGGGAGCCATTCAGAAGATCCCAGGACAGCTATGCTCAAAAACAGTCAAAATATATTTTTTTAAGAAATTGGAACATTCAAGGCAGCAGGCAACTTACTAATTGTACCTATATTTTAAACCTTTGAAGTGTTTGAGAAAAACAGTTAAAGTACCATTTCTGCACCTGCCGTGGCATGCATACAGGGCACTATTAGCTTATAAAAGCCACGCTGGGACGGGGTGGGCCCCCGAGCAGCACAGCAGAACTTCACGCCCCTTTGCACTGCAGTTAGGCAAGGGTTACGCTGCAAGATGTCAAACTGAGCTCCAGAATTTGATATTTTAATAAATCCTGCTGTTTTTAAAACTACAAAATGTTATCTTGACCTCTCCACATCAGACACTGGCAGCTGTTTTGGAACTGGGAACTAATGCAGTAAAAATTGCAATGTCTAGGAAGATCAGCAGAAGCACAAGGTACTCTTGGTCACAAAGACTTGCCAACTGTCTGCTCAAGATGCAGCTCACGGGCACTTCTGCTACTAGAGCAAATGCAGCACTCCTCTTACATATGGCTTCACATCACCTTTGTACATGTGCTCAAAAATACACAAAGCAAAAATGCTCCAACAGCTATGACTAAAGATAAAGCTTTTGGAAATCATCAGTCCTACTTCAGGAAGAAAGTACAGATTGTTATAAAATATTTTGGAAAATGCAAGAAGGCATGTTTTAAAAATTGTTGGCTTACTCTCAAACTAGTGCTCAGGGTGTTTTTTTCTTAAGTTTCTGTTGATGTAGGAGATAAATGAGTTCAGGCAAGTTGGAACTTGTTTTATTATCACCACAGCTACATAGGTTTATACAAAAGAAAGGGGAGAAGAGCTACAAGTGGCTTTGGATAATGCAATCAACACTGTACATTTGAAAAGCTTGAAAAAATATATATAAAAAGAGCTTTGGGCATAATAAATGATCTTTGAAATATACACAAATGGTCTAAGCTAAGCAAATATAAGTGCTAATGCACACTCCAACCACAAGACTTGGGACACTCTTCATTACAGCTACTGAATCTCCCCCTTTCAAAGACAGCTTGGATAAACATGTATTTCTAGCAGGATCCACAGATAAATCATTTCAAAAATTCTAAAAGTCAAGTTCTGTTGCACCAGGAAATATAGTGTGTGCTACAGGCCCTTCAGCTATGGATATTGCATGTTTGGACAGACACACTCAGAGCCATCCCAGAAAATCTTAACTTCCAAATTAAAACACACAGCACTCTAAGGACCACATCTTTGTCCAAGGTCTTCTACACAGCCCTACACAGACATGTGCACAGATTAGCAGGCTGCAACGCCTGGCAGATTTTCCCTCTGTCTGAGATGATGGGGACAAAAGATGGACATCCCACATCACTGATTAGAACCTCCTCAACCACTGCATCCCTCTTCCATATGTCTTACCCACATCACTCAGGGCAGCAAGAAATGCAAATCTTCCTCTTCCATGTCACAGGAGAGCTGTCTTTGCCCCTGCACAGTCCTATAAGCTTTCCCCATTCCTCAGTTTACTATCTTCCCCATGGTCAGAATGAACGACAGTCACAACCAGCCCTTTTCCCAAAGCCCTAGGAATGCAGCAGATTTTGGAGGGGCCAGAAGATTGGGAAGGAAAACTGATACTTGTGAAAAAGTGGATGGGTGCAGAGGTGACCACAGAGCAACAGGGGAGAAGAAGACAAGGAAAGCTGCTCTGGATGAAATGTGTGAAGGAACAAGGGAGATCCTGCTGTCACACGAAGTTCCCCCACGCCCTCCCTGCCCTAACAATGTTCCAACCCTCCTAACGCCTGAAGATCCCTGTCCTTCCAGCCCCAGAGCTGCAGCCCTTCCAGCCGCTTTCCAAGTCCTCCTGCCCTGGCACAGCAGCAATTTCTGCCAGCCCATCCTCGTCTTCCCCTGCCATCTCCAGAGCCCACTCATGTTGCCACATCAACATTTACTTCTTTGCGCAGTCTCCAGCTTCTCCGTCTTTGTTATTAGTGTCTCCTGCCTCAAACCAGAACTTCTAACCAAGCTACTGGAACAAATCATGGCAGAGAGAAAAATCTTGGAATAAAGAGCATGAATTATAAAGGGGTCTTAAAGGAGGAAATTTAGATTTCCTATGTTCTAATGCAGAACTCTTTAAAGTGTTACTTTGAACCGACAAAGAATTCAAGGAAAATTTAAATCCCTTGTTGGCATGGATGATACAGTTTATTTTTTACCACATCAAGTTCAAACAAACTTCCCTGCAATCAGGGCATGTTCTTAGTTATAAAGAACATATCCCATTCCAATGCCTGTTTTATTTAGAGCAGCTATTAGCTTCTCTCTGCTTAAACCCTGCTTTATTACAGCATAAAACACACTGATAAAAAGATCAATCACTCGATCCAACATTGAAATTATTTAAATCACATAAAATTCCAAAAGGCTGACATGTATTTACTTTGTACTCTCATTTCCATTCATACTATTATTCAGTACCATCAACACTGCTCATCTCCCTGGTTTAAATCTGCTATTAGTCACCAATAGCGTGCCTGACTTCTACCCTGGAAAGCTAAATCCATCAGCACTGCTTTAAAACAATGTCTGCACAGATTAATGGGAACTTAGAAAGAAAAATTTCTTTTGTGACTCTCACGGTACCATAGAAATTAGACAGGGGAAAAAGCCTGTTAGGGCATTTTGTCCAAGCTCCTGTCAGTGTAAGTCTTCTCCTACCACATATTGCTTTTTTCCAGGGCCAGCCCTCTTTTCAGTGAAGCTTACCAGTGCTCAAGCCTATTTTGCCAGGCATGGGGAAATAAATGCCAAGCTTTATTTATTTCACTTAACAAAGCAATATTGTCCCAGTTTAAAATTTAGGGATGGCAGAAATTTGTTACTTCGGGTTGGTGGAGATGGCTGCCTACGAACAAGCCCTGGTTGGCAATGAATTCTGCAATGCAAAGAGCAGCACATGGCCAGTGCTACCACCCGGGGATACCGAAAGGCCATGTATTGGCCTACTGTGCTCATGAGCAGATTTCATTTTCAATTCACAGTGTCTTATCAGCAAAGCTTTCAACATGCCAGCACCATGAGGGCCCCCTCAGCCCTGCCTGGCTCTGGTCTGGCCCCACTGGTAGCCTCAACACCAGCCCTAGGAGCCCCTGCACCCATGGAGCCCTGACATGCCATATGCAGCTCTGGAGAAAGACCCTCTAAGTCAATGGGGGTAAAGGGAGAGAAACAGCCACAGAAGTCTCATTCCAGACAGCAATGTAATTACCTACTGAAGTTGCTTCTGAGGCATCCACTTATGGACACTGTTGGAAAACAAACATTGGTCTGGGCAGAAAAATGTGTTTAATCCACCAGGATAAAGTAGACTCTTCAAAGTAGGTTTAAGAACTGAAATGTAATAGATGTAAGTTTAAAGACAGTGACCATAGCTACATAGAACTAGAGATAAACCCTAGTAGTCAGTTTCCCCATACACAATATCTGGGCCATACCTGCATTGCTGCGGACCACAAAAGAGCAACGTGATGGTTTACAAAACTGTATTTTTGAATTTAGCTAAAATTTTTTAACATCTACCAAGAAGACAGTTTACTGATTATGATAGTGCCAAACCAGGATGTTCTTCAAGTGATCATCCATCTTCAAGGATCGTTCTGAGAATTCCACTGTAAAGGTAGTTTGGAAGAAGAAAAACAAAATCACAAAATCTAGTATAAAAGTTGGTTAATTAAATCCAATACATGGAAAACTGCGCAGTATCCACCTTATAAAGCTGCCTCTGAAACACATGACAGCTACCAAGAGCCTGAGTTCATGGGATGACCTGCTGGTACCTCCACAGGCTGGGAGTCTCCGAGGGACCTGGAGGGGTCACGCAGTCACTCTCAGCCAGAGCACACAGTCACCTTTGCCCTACACATCTCTGGCTACGCTAAAAAATACTAGTTACATTCTGTTCTTAAAAGGATCCAGGAATAGAAATTCCCACCTAGAGAATCAACCCAAATGCTTAATCACTGTATGCAGTTATTGAGGACTGTCCCTAATGTTTAATCTAATCTCTCTTGCTGTAGTTTAGCATGCTCTTTCTTGCTACATCGCCAGTGAACATGGAGAGCACTTTATTTCCCGCCATGTCATTGCAACCACTTGTATATCTGAAGATAGTTATCGCATTTCTCATCACTCTTTGCATCCCCGGACTATAAAAATCCATTTTTTCACTCTATCCTATAATTTTATTTTCTGACCACCTTTGTTACTCCCTTCCAGACCCTGCTGAATTGGATAAAACTCTGCTGGAACTGTGGTACCAAACTGACTTGCCACATGGAGACCAAGTAAAGACCCTGAGGCCATAACTGCTGCAAGATGCTCCACGCTTCTCCTGTTACACACTCCTGCTATACATCTCACAGTGATAGCTGTCTTAATTTTTTTATCTATACATATCAATGCATATAGATATAGTATATGCATATAGATGTAGCATATGAATATACCGTCCATGCACATGCATATGTTTTTAAAATTGTGTGGATTTTTTACTGACTCTTGTTCAGTTTGTGGCCCTAACTTTTTGATCTTCCTTTTGCAGAATGGCCACTTTGCTAGAGTTCACCTCACCTTGAGCTTATCAAGTTTATTACTATTATTACACAAATCACTCTCACACTGATCTTCAAAATGTCATATCCCACTGGAGACTTCATGCTGGAAAGCATTCCTAAGGAAGTCAAGCAATTTTTCAGCATGTTTCAAGTACATGTTTTAGGACCATTCTTTCATTCGGTATTACTGAGTATAGACTTGGAGAGACACATCCTAAGCACCAAAAGGCCTGGATAAACCTTCCAAGTAAAGTTACTAAGGAAGCCTAATAAACTCTAAAGCACGAGTGCCCTGCAAATCGAAAGGCTGCAAGGGAGGGTATTCCAGGCTCTGAAACCCTTATAAACGAGAGCAAATCCCTTCAGCACGCCCGACTACCGTGCACGTCTAAGGATTACGTAACCCAACAGCAGGGACCACGACCATCGCACAGAGCAAACCTTGGGGAGCAGCAGAACCACCTGCAGCTGCAGCGTGGGTGAGTGCAGGGATGCAGGACCACTCGGGCTCCCGCACTCCACGCTCGCTCCCCGAGGGGCTACGGCGCACGGACACGCGCTCCGTAGCTCATCTCACCCACGGTGATAGGAGGAAA
>NW_010586963.1:39552-54106 GCF_000705375.1 Tinamus guttatus | reverse complement strand
TCGCGGTCCGGGGGGAGTTGTCGCGTTGCCCTTCCATGGGTGTCCGTGTGACCCCCAGGAGTGCCCCCTGTCTCCTGCATGTACCCGTGCCACCCGTCACCACAGGGACTCTCTTTCCTCTGGGTAACGCGCAAGGCGTTGCAAGGGAATAACGGACTAAATCCTGCAACTGCAGGCAGTGCTCACGTGCGCTTCTTTTCCCTGATGGAAAGGCGAGGCAGAAGGATTTGGCTAACCCTGACTGCAGAGGCAGCTTTTTCCAGGGCTCGGGTCCAGGCTGGTGGCACCACTTTGCCCTTGGGAAACGGGCTGACTAAGTGAAGTCCCCTCGTCTTGTTCACAAGGGTCTCATACTCTGTCATTTTCAGGAGCTGCGAAGAGCTTCTTCCCCATGCTGAGTGTGCTCGTCCCGAGGCACCAAGGGCACAGCTCGACCCATGAGCAGTTCACGTGTTTTACAGGCAAGGTAGACATTACTAGGAGACCTCAATTTCCCTCCTCCCACCATCCTTCCAGGCAAAACCTGTACTTGTGTTCAAGCTCGTATTCACACAGTTCAGCCAGGGACAAATCTAGGTTCAAACATAACTTCACCTGTGCATTTATGATGTTGCCCCCTTTGTGGGCTGCTGAGGAACAGCAGGTTTATGTGAAGACCAAGGCAGTAAGCGTCCACTTTACACACACCCCCTGGACACAGCAAAGGAGCAAAAGATACTTTCATTGAAAATCTTCTTCCAGATAAGCAATTCCTTGTTTCCTATCCTGGATTTGATGGCACATTTGGAAAACAAGTTAGCAAGGAGGCAACGTTACGACTCGGTGCTGCTGAGCGGACAAGATGAGGCTGCAGCCTGACGATGCTGATACTTTAGATGGTGTTTTTTTCTTGGGAATCTGTTCAGAAACAACATAACCTTATAGGCATAAACCTTGCATTTAGTAGGATACATAGTGATGTCCGAAAAATTACAGGGATAAAACAGTGGTCTCAATGAGAATTAGTTTTCATATGACTTAAATCCACCAGTGATCACCTGGGCTTCACTAATGCAGAGGTGATAGGGCTATTATCTGTTTAACCTAATCAAAAAAATGGAATGGGCAGGTAAGTCTCAGTGGCCCTTCGCCTAGTCATGTTAGAAGAAATTAACATGTGAAAGTAGATGTGGATACAGCCTCTACCCATAAGATATTTGTTCACTCATAAAAACTCTTCTACCATTAAATTATGAAACGATGAATTTTGATCAATATCAATATTTGACATTATTACCTAGCTGCTGAGTATTAACAGGAAGAAAAAAATAACAATCGTATGTAAACCATACAGAAAAGTATGGTACCTAGCATGAAGTGTCTAATGAAATACTGTGTATGAAATAGAAGTTAGTAATTTTGAAGTCTCTGCTACATTCCCATCTTGATTCAGGCAGTCATAATTTTGTTACCCCCTTCCCCCATTGTGAAAGATCTTCTTGTCTTTCTTTGTTCTTGGATTTTGTGGTTTCAAGTGAAGTTTCTGGTTATTTTACAAACAAGTTACAGTAGCCAAGTCTGTGTGGACAGAAAACTGTTTTCTTATAGGAACCCCAGGAGTTATATTAAACTAAACCCATATTAGTTAAATATGTTTTAGATTTATGTTTTACTGAGGGACTTTTCAAAAAAATACTCTCCTATGCCTATTTTTTTCCCTGATACAGAAGTCACATTCTGTAGCCCTTAGTCAAAAATTTCTTAACAGGAAGGGTGACAGAGCACTGGAACAGGTTGCCAAGAGAGGTTGTGGAGTCTCCTTCTCCGGAGATCTTCAAAACCCACTTGGATACCACCCTGTGCCATGTGCTCTAGGTGACCCTGTGTCATGGGCGTTGGCCTAGATGATTTCTAAAGGTCCCTTCCAACCTTAAGGATTCTACGATTCTATGATACTATTCCTTGCTCAAGCAACATTTTTAGTTTGTCTTTTTTTCCTTGGTAAAGATTTAACAGACTAAATATTACAAGGAGAGAGAGAAATATAGCTTTGTTCCTTCCATAGAAACATTTGGAGAAGATCAAAATGCAGATTAATATTCAGTTCTTGATTGTAAGTCTGCTTCTGTGGAGACTTTCACACTGGTAACTTTACTGGGAAGAATCACGTGGTACGTGTATAAGTGTTTGCAGGGCATAATCTTGAGGATGTGAGTAATAGAGGTAGCATGACTCATCATTGTAGAAATCATATGAAGGTCAATTCTCCTAAGACCTGTCTCACCACGGACAAATTGTCCTTTTCCTTGTCCTCCTTCCATCACAGCAACAACCTATGGCCCTCTCCCATGCCCTTTTTTTGTGGGACAAATGGACACAAGAAGTGGTGGGGAACTGAAAGACTGGTCATGAAACAGCATCTCTTTAATTCGCCATATGCGTTGCACAATGATGGAAAAAATATCTTTAGATTTTTTCCCATGCCACAGAGTGTTATGACAGTGTAATCTAATTAGAGACCTTTATATAAGCTACTTTATTTCTTACATATGTAAAGCTACTCTTATTTCTTACATATGTACATAATCATATGTAAAATAGTGACATTTTAATGTACCTCAGGAGACTAGGCATATATTTAACATGTTCAAGCTTAACCTTTTCCACTAGTTTCAAGCATGGTTTCTAATTTGCAGATTCAGACAGCCTAAACTTGCAGTGAAACTCTGCGGTGATGATTCCTTTACTTTCGGACAGGCCTACAATCAGCAAGAAGCAATAGGACCCATATGTTTAGAGGTAAAAGCTGATGCTGTATGGGCTCGATATGCAGTCTGACATGGCAGATAATTTTAATGGCAACAATTCTACCTCTAGTAAATAACAACACTTCTACGGAGCTCAACAGATGCCTCGTAAATGAAGCATAGTTACCCTTCCAGTAAACTTGTGTTTGCCTGTGAATAGCAATATTTAGTAAGAGTCTAGACAATACTCAGGACATCGGAGTTACACGTTGCTCCGACAGCTGAGTGAGGCCCCTATGCCACTCCACTGCATTTTTGACATGTCACTTTAAACAATTTATGAACAATATATGAAATACAATATATTGAACAATATATTTAAACAATATATGAAATCCCAGTAGATAAAGAAGCCATAGTAATAAGGCCATTTAGACTTTACGCTGTAGAAAAGTAGATTTACTCAAATCTGCTGTCAGCAAGAACACCACATTCTTAAGTCATCTCTGGAAGATCAGATTATTTTTAAGGGATACAAGTTGACAACTTTATTGTATACAAGCATTTTTGTATTCGGTATCACTTTTCCAAAAATTTTCTTTGGTTTACCGTATTGGCATAGCCAAGATGGCAAAATGAATTCTGTATATCATGAGAGAGCAGGGCCTGGGGCTGGGAAAAGACAAACTAGAGCTAATGCATGAGAAATAAACAACTGGAAAATAGCAGTTGGAGCCCAGGATTTGCAGAACAGAAGTTTCCACAATCCCTGTCATTTAAGCCATTGCTTAAAAACACTCGATATTTGGAAAGTTGCATTTCCATGGTTAAAGTGATAACCCTTCATAATTTAATGATGATAATGCAGGCACTCTGTGCCATGGATACAGGCATGTAAGGTAGGTGTTCACTTCAGGAACCTTTCGCTGCATATAACCCACAGTGGAGAACATCTCAAGAGTAAGAATAAGAACACTTAGATTAAGATCTTATCCCTTATTAATCCTACAAGAAACTCAAACATGGAAGTTCCATAACATGAAGAACTGTCACTGATGAAATAGGTCTTCAAAAATCAGGTAGCACATTTGTTTTTTAGTAAAACTGGTAATTAATGCAGAAGACAAGAGTACTTTAAGTGCTTAGAAGCTTTCAGTTTTGGAAAAGCAAAGTCCTCGGGCTTTTCAAAATGTTACAGAAGTCATAGATTTCTATTCATAAAAGGGTGAATAAGAACTAGTTGTCCCACAGTCCCTTGCTTTGTAATGTGTACTAATTCATTAGACCCATTTAAACCTCTAGAACTTCTCAAAATAGGATGGTCAACATGATTCAGGATACAGAATCTGACCTAACATATATCCATTCCATACAATCAGGACCTAATTAAATTGTCCCAGGTAAGATCACGCTGATATGCTGTTACTCCCACACACATACAAAAAAAAAGGAGATTTGTTACAGTTAGAAGACTGCACATAACAAGCACTAATATTCTGCTACATGGTACTGCATAGCTTGGGAAACTACTGGCTTCAGAGAGTGTCTTGTAACTTAGGTAGCCTGCAGACCTTATCATCACTTTCTCCTTTTGTGAATTATTACAATTCACATCAATCTGCTTAAGCTCAGGACTGAAACTAGAGTGACTGGCTGGACAATGGGAGAGTGGATGTTGTCTGCAGCAAGGCTTTCAACACCGTCTCCTGTAACATCCTCATAGGAAAGCTCAGGAAGCGTAGGTTAGATGAGTGGACAGTGAGGTGGATTGAGAACTGACTGGATGGCAGAGTTCGGAGGGTCGTGGTAAATGGGGCTGAGTCTAGTTGGAGGCCTGTGGCCATTGGTGTCCTCCAGAGCTCAGCACTGGGCCCAGTGCTGTTCAGATTGTTCAGTGACTTGGATGAGGGCACAGAGTGCACCCTCAGCAAGTTTGTAGATGATACCAAACTGGTTGGAGCGGCTGACACTCACCTGTGCTGCCATTCAGAGGGACCTGGGCAGGATGGAGAGTGGGGCAGAGAGGAGCCTTATGAGGTTTAACAAGGACAAGTGCAGGGGCCTGCACCTGGGGAGGAATAACCCCAGACACCAGTACAGATGAGGGGTCGACCTGCTAGAAAGCAGCTCCGTGGAGAGGGATTTGGGAGTCCTGGTGGACAACAAGTTAACCATGAGTCAGCAATGTGCCCTCAGCCAAGAAGGCCAATGGGATCCTGGCCTGCATCAGAAGCAGTGTTGCCAGCAGGTCGAGGGAGGTGATCCTGCCCCTCTACTCAGCTCTGGTGAGGCTGCACCTGGAGTATTGTGTGCAGTTCTGGGCTCCTCAGTACAAGAGGAACATGGAGCTTCTAGAGAGGGTCCAGCGTAGAGTGACCAAGATGATTAAGCGACTAGAGCATCTATCTTATGAGGAGAGACTAAGCGAGCTGGGCCTGTTTAGCCTGAAGAAGAGAAGTGTTAGAGGGGATCTGATCAATATGTATAAGGACTTGAGGGGATAATATAAAGAGGATGGGGCCAAACTCTTCTTGGTGGTGGCCAGTGACAGGACAAGGGGTAATGGGTGCAAGTTGAAACACAGGAAGTTCCGAATGAGGAAGAACTTCTTTCCTGTGAGAGTGACAGAGCCCTGGAACAGGCTGCCCAGAGAGGTTGTGGCATCTCCTTCTCTGGAGATCTTCCAAGCCTGCCTGTCTGCAACCCTTTGCCACACGCTCTAGGTGTCCCTGCTGGAGCAGGGAGGTTGGAGTAGATGATATCTAGAGGTCCCTTCCAACCTCAACCCTTCTGTGATTCTGTGATCCTGTAGGGAAGAAGTGCTCCTAATACATTTAAATTGGTTCACACATGATATTTTGTCTGTAAAATGGTAATTAACTTACAGCAGTTCAATATTATGCCAGTCCCAAATATAATTTTGATTTTTTTTTAGTTATATAAGAATAATTCTGGGAAGCACCTCCACTGAGAAGTATTTCATTCTAGCAAGGAGTTTCTCTGTTGTTGCTCTGCATATAAAGAGAATGAGAAGGCAGTTATGTCCTGCTCCCAAATGATGAGGTTTACTTGCAGTATCCTAATAAATTCTTTGATTTCCATTCACAGCTGTACAGCTGCTGACTTCTGTAGGGAGGGTGGGGAAGAGTCACCAGCAAATTAGATCAGCCTAGGATTGCTGACCTAGCTTATTCAGGAAGAATCACAGAATCACAGAATGGCTGAGCTTGGAAGCGATGATCATCTAGTCCAATACCTCTGCTCAACCAGGTACACCTAGAGCATGTGGCACAAGAACTAAGACTGTAAGCAGCATTTAGAAAAATTTGTGAATAAGAGGTGTTTGTAACTATTAATCTCTTTTTAAATCTTAATTTTAGATACTTCTCAATATAAAAATGCCATTGCTTTAAGAATTGCCTTATTTGTCATCTTTAGTCTAAGCAGATGGAAAGTTCTGTCCGAGGAATGACCTGAGTGTGATAAATTGCTGTGCTGCCTGTGGCACCAGTAGTTCAGAGAGGAACCTGTGCCCAAGGTCTCCAGAGCCTGAATGAATTTTGACAGAAATTTTATGACTTCCTGGTGAAGAAAGAGAGCACCACACATAAAATGATGGTCCAGGTTACAAGCAATGAGCAGAAGCTGGTATGGAGATTTCACTGAAGCACTTTTTTTTTTTTTTTCCCCCCTTAAGGGGCAAAATATGTGGTTGCCAAGATAGTGGGAGAATACTGAAGGACTTCAAGGAAATCTCTCAAAAAATTCACTGTTCAGATGAAAGAAAAATTCTTTACTTCACTGGTTCCAATCCACATGATATTTACAGGTGAAGAGTCATTAAAAGGCAGAAGTCCTTATGTTAAAGAACTTCACCTTATAGCAAAAGAAAAATCTGGCATTACTAAAGCACTGGTGGCAGCTTTTAGAAGGATCTGAGTAATATCAGAGCTATCAACTCCAAGAATCAGAGCAGGCTTCTTGAAGCACTTTTCTACAGACATCCAGGGCTGGGCAGTGACTAGAATGGTTCTAGACCTTCAGAAAAGAAACTATGCTGAAGGAAGAGAACTTAGTGTTAATCCTCTGCCAGTATAGACAAGACAAATGCACCTTACCTTTCATGTACCTTACCTTTCACAATACATTTTTTGGAGTTGCCATGATACTAAAATCTCTAATCAAAGCATTTTGGTAGTGAATTTCATCCAAGTCATAAGAATTCCACTAACAGAACAAGTGGGTATTTGGCAGCTTGATGGGAAGAACTGTGATAAGAAGCAAAGGTCTTGCTTACAGGTTGACAAAGAGACCATTCTCATTAATTTCCTTTGGAGCAATGGCCCAGAATACAGTTAGAAATTAAATCCTCCTAGAAAAGGATCTGCAATGTTAAGAATAACTGTCTGAGCCTGGGACTGCTGTTTTGCGGAACTTCAACCTAGATGATGGGATGAGTTTTAAGAGAAAGTGATGACTAGGAGGAAATGCAGCTAAAGGAAAAAAAGTCAAATTATGAGGGGAGTGACAATGGAGCTGGAGCTTCTGAATTTCCAAGAAAGACAGAATTGGAAGACTGTAAAGCAACCTTGAGGTCAAGTCTAGGAGCTGACTCAACAGAAAGAGCTACAGAAAGCAATGAAAGGAAGTGAACAGAGTGCATTTCTTTTTGTACTTTGAGTCCTCCAAGTGTAATGAATAGCTGGTACATATGATCAGGAGTAGCAGTGAAGCATAACTCCTGCAATATTCCTGGAAGGCAGTCATCTTCCCTGTCACTGGATTTTCTAGCATATCACATAGTAGTTAAAAAATTAAATTTCATGCTAGAAGATGGCTTGAAGCAACAATCACCATGATCTTCCCCAGATGTCATTGTATTAAAACCATGACAGAGACATGAAGGTGAATAAAAATTTCTTTTTAAAGAAGACTTAATTCACAGAGATGCCAAGAGTACCATTTTATTATACATGAGACACTTCAATACAAATGGAGGAATAAAATATTTTCATAGTTTTGTTCATCCAAAATGTGGATATCCTCCAAATCAAGTATGACTCCAGGACAGAAGAGGGGGAAGAGAAGGCGTGTGGAAACAGTCGTTATCATAACCTATGAGTTGCTTCAGTGCAGCTGAATGCCTTTTAGACTCCTGAATGCACCAGGGAAATTTCAGATGTTTGTAAAGAGTATAACCCAAGTCCTGAGGAGCAAAATCATCCTCACATACTTAGATGACTTCATCTGTTCCTATAAAACATGGGTGGAACATCTGGTAGAAATGGAAAGGACTCCAAAACTTTGGAGAGCCAGGATTTAAATTTGTAAGAAATAATGCTCATTTATGAAGAATCACACAATTTTCCTGGGACAAAAAGTCTGTGATGGTGGGCTACAGTGTTGAGTCCAAAAACACAAGAAGTTAAAATAAAATGGAGAGTTCCAGCAAATGTGAGGAGGTGCACACATTTCTACAGGAGTTTTTTATGCTTTTTTCCCCTCTTTTTTACGGAGTATAAAGTATAAGCTACTCTTTTGGACCAAGAAATACTCAAAAGATTAATCCTGAGAAGGACTGGACTTCTGGCCGTGCTAGAGCCATCCCAACTGCTTGTCACAAACCTAGATAACTCCAAGGTTTTGGGGAATTTTATTCGCAGTACAAAATTGATAAAAAAAAGTGATTGAGTTCAGAGGGCATAGGACAGAAATTGCTGAAGGCCAAGAATTAAAGAGCGCCACAGAAGTTCATTTGTTTAGCTACTGTGGAGATCCTCCAGTGTTATCTAACTACTGTTACTAAACACATACTATACTTACTTACAGGCACATAGACCCGCATCCTTGTAGTGACTCCGCAGACAATTGTGAACTCCCAGTCTGCCTATATATGCATTCAAAGAACACCACAATTCTGGAAAGTGAAAAGCGATTGTTACTATTTTCTGCTAAAGATCTAGTGAGAATATCCTCATCCTGAACTTGGCATGACTTCTAGGAACCACACTGACAGTCTGAATAATGAATAGTTCAACAGGGATTAGTCTGGGTACCAGCTGCTGTTTTTTAAAGTAAGCAGAATGATTTAGGCCATTGAAGCACTACAGGAACCTCCTTGGCATAAAAAGGAAGCTAAAAGAGAAGATCACTTAGCTCATGTTCAGTCTTTGAGATCAAGGTATATTTGGATGGTATATAATGAAGCTGCACACACTGAGCACTCCCCACAGTAAATGACTGTTTCCGGATCTTACAAATGTTTGGCTTCCTACTAATTCACAGCGGGGTCCCACATATCAGTCATGGCCTTGGGATACTGCCAAGCCTTTGCCACATCAAATTTCCAGGTGGTGCTTAGGAATAGGTATATCCGCACCCCAGTGCCAAACTCTCTCCCTAAGTGACCTTCCAGAGGCACTGGAGAAGCCTTTTAGTTGATGAAGTCAGATGTGCTACCTGAGTAGTTGCACTATGTCTGTATGTTGCACAAATGTCCACATTTCAGTCCCTGCCATGTACCATAACATACTCCCCAGAAGGTTGTATGTACATTTACTTTCTACCCCAAATATATAATAGATATTTACATAAATATACATAAAATAATGCAACCCTTGTTATTTCTAGTAGCATAGCTAATAGTGTTGGGAATTATCCAAGGTTTACATTGGTTTTCAATAGAGTATTTTATAACCAGCACACAAGCTTTTTATTTATTTTGATTCCTGTGTTCTAACATCTACCCGGTTTTCATTGTGTTCTCTCCCACCTGCTCCAAGAAATACCTACTGTAAGTGCATTTTACACCGAATATTTATAACTATTTGCTAGCCATTTGCTTGCAGTACTATGAAGATAAAACTGGGAGGGGTGGCTGATGGTTGTTGCTACTGAGAGGGACCTCAACAGGCTAGAGAAACAGACAAACAGGAACCTCATGAAGCTCAACAAAGTCAAGTGCTAAGTCCTGTTCCTGGGGAGAGGAATAACCTGAGGCACAAGGATAGGCAGGGGTGCTGACCTGCTGGAGAGCAGCTCTGTATAAAAGGACTAACAGTCCTGGTGGACACCAAGTGGGACGTGAGCCAGCAATGGGTCACTGTGACAAAGAAGGCAACAAGCTCCTGGACTGATTCAAGAGCAGAGCATTGCCATCAGGTCAAGGGACCTTCCCTTCTAAACATCTTTGGTGAGGCTACATCTGGCTTCCATGTGTAAGATACATGTGGACATACTGAAGCAAGATGTTGAAAGGATTGGAGCATCTGACTTGCAAGGACAGGCTGAGGGAGCTGGTACTGTTCATCTTGAAGATGAGGAGGCTCAGGGAGGATCTTAATAGTGGTATTTATACAAGGAATGGGTAACAAGACCAAGCCAGACTCTTCTCAGTCATGCCCTGTAACAGAACTAGAGGCAATGAGCGCAACTTGAAATACAGGAATATAGGAATAAAAACTTGACTGGGAGGACGATCTACCACTGGAACAGTGGAGAACAGGAGTCTCAATCTTTGGATATATTCAAAAGCTATCTGGACAAGACCTGGGCAACCTGCTCTAGATGACCTTGCTTGAGCAGGAGCCTGGACTGGATGATCTCTAGAGGTTCTTTCCAACCTGAACCATTCTGTAATTCTAGTAACATGAATATATCTGGAAAATGAGATATATAAAGAAATAACTGTGTTGCAAAAACTAGATAAGGGAGGTTTTTGTAAAAGTATATTATAAATTTCAATCAATTAGAAATATTGAAGACTGTCTCGAGATTCAAGAGAGATTTTCAACAAAGATTCCTAGAACAGCTTCATGATATCAGAGTAGTGGAATCTCCAGAAACGATTATTTTTCCTTCTCAGTCTGCCTAATACACACACAAATTCCCTTTAAGCAGATGGATTATTCCCCCAGTTCTCCTGAAGAGCTCAAATATAAACATACAGCCAGGAAAACAAGGGGGATGGGAGGGAAGGAAAGAGGTTTAAAAAAAAATCAGAAAAGAATAAATAAAATTGAACTGCAATTGAAGAAATTCAAACTTCCAGCCAGCCTACTGACTCAGTGCTCCAAAGCTTGCCCAGCTCCCCAGCAGCTCACTGCAATGTCTCACAGATCCTTTTTAGTTCTAGTGGACCTGACTATTCCTGAGAACAGCCATGACCTTTCTTCCCTCTTCTAAAGTTTTAAGAGCTATTGCTCTAAGCATAATCCAGTCCATCCTGTCATTACAGAAGGTTAGGCAAGAAACTGATGCAATAAAATAGTGATTCTAGCATACACGCTCATCCCAATGTCTTTGGGGACCTGATTTCTGGAAACTTCGCAAGCAAAATTACTTATAATAAGGAAAATAATATTTTCCTTAAAGATTAACAAATTTGAATATTCTTGTAACCATGACTAGTTTCTCCCCTTTGACGTGTGGGAAAGAAATGACACAGATCATGCTGTGTGACACTCATTCTGTGTATTTTTGCTTGGTAGTGCCTGAATCGTGGTGACATTGAATTGGCATCAAATAGTTACAGCGGTGAGGGATGAGAAGTCAAAACATATTTGAAGAAAATTGAGAAAAATGAAAATGAATGATAGAGAAGAAGTGAGCATAAACTTCCCTTTTTGTAAGGGTATAATTTAATATCACAAGACACTGAAATCTACTTTATCCCAATGAAAGGGAGGGACAAGACAAGGTGGGGAGGTGGGATTACAGAGTCATCCCCAGGCTGATTTTCTGAAAGGTCAGTGGGGAATGGGACAGTGACCAAGCAGCATTAGCCAGTTGCTCTGTGAGTTAACATTTCCCCCCACCTCCACCCTCTCGTGCTTTTTTTCTCAGCTCTCACTCAGCCAGTCCTTCCACTCAACATTTTTTATTTGGAAAATTTTGGTTATTTCCTTAGGAAACATATATGCTCGAGTTAATAGAAGCAATTTGGTAAACCAGCACAGTTGCAAAGCCTTTGGTGACCACATGCAAAATCATTAGGGCCATAATCTCTCATGGGAAAATGGCATTAGTACTCTGCTAATAGCCTGAGTTCTCCATACATCTTCTGCATAAATTAATGACATTCCATTATTTTAGACATTCCATTCCAGAAAACTACCTTATTTTAAATCTAACATAAGGATATATAGGCAAATAGAAAAAGTAACTTTTTCCCCATTTGTGCCAGACTATTGTTGTTCCATTATTGAAAAATACATATATTTGCACATATCATATGTTTTTGCATAGCAATTACTTTTATTTACTAATCTTTACTTATCTTCAAATGCAGATAAAGTATATTGGGTATAAAAATCATATTGGATACCGAACACACTATTTTGTGTATTCCACTGTGCCTATTCAGTTGTATCATATCATTAGATTTAACTCCAAGCTAAGATAAATTATAGCTATAAACATTTTTTAAAAATCTAAAAGTATATACTGTATGGTTCAGAAAAACGCTTAAACTTGTGTACATCCAGCAGTGATGTTTTAAGTGGAATAATTCTGCTATAAGTTGTTAGTCAAAAAAAAAAGACCTAAGACCCACGCCAGAACAAGATCCAACAGTTTGTTTCTTTCATGCAATTCATTGCAGAGATTTGAAAGTATGATGTCAAATAGTGTGGACCTGATATATATGCCCTCATTTTCATTACTATGTTCTGGCTGTTTTTGTCCTCTGAAGAAAAAAATCTAGAAATATGAGATCGGGGACTATCATTAAATTCCAACAGTTTAAATTAAATGCAGTTGAAGTTAATCACCATACATAAATATAGGTATAATCTGCTAGGCTGAGCTCCAGCCCCTTCCAGCAATATTCTTCCCAGCTGTTAGACAGTACTTTAAGATAGTCACAACTTCACAGCCTCAGAATAATAAATAATAATAAAAAATCATATACACTTATTTCAATAGAGCAAAAAAAAATCAGAATGAAGAGAAGAGGACCAACTGTGCTGTGGGTTTAAGCACTATGAAGATTATCAGCTCCCCTCTGTGTTTCTTCACTACTCACCAACTGCTCCAGGCTCTCTACCGAGCTGGCAAATCTGCCTTTAGTTACAGACCAGGCAAGACACAGAGGTGACCACTGCTACGAGCAATTAAATAAAGCACCCAGGTCCCCTGCGGATCCCCATTCATCCCCATTTGGGATGAAATCTTTTCATCCTCAGTACTGACAGTTTCTTAGATACATCAAGAGTGGAGCAGGAGAAAAACTAAGGTGCATCCCAGCGTCATTTTTTGAAACTGCAAGTTCCTGTGTGAGGAAGGTCTGGGAAAACAGCAGCTCAGGCAGAGGGAGCAATGGATCTTTTTGGCTTCAGCAGCAGCTTTTCTCTGCCAAAAGGTGTGGGAAGACAACATGAGAGGCTGCACTAGACCCTCTCCCTCTCTGGAAATGCTCTCCTGCAGCCGCTGAGGGGGAAAAAGGTTGAGAACACCAGGAAGCAGAAGTTTATTTCTGCTTACATATAGAAAGAGGAAAAGAGTAAACAAGCCCTTTCCAATTTATCATCTCGAGAGATATAAGTTATTTTCAAATATGTACAACCCAGGTGGAAAATCCATATAGCGCTGCTACAAAATAATTTAAATTGTGGCTAATTTTATATGTCCCTATGATATTCCTTATGTATGGATAATCTTTTTTTTTTTTCTGATGCACTTCTGCCACCCAGTGGATAGCTTATATAAAAACTCATTTTAGTGTATATTTTAAAAGATGCCCTAGAAAATGCATCTTCTTGTTTATGTGATTGCGAGTGCATATCTTCTTATACCAGTATTTCAGTGATCAGCCCCCAGCTGTCAGCTTTCTGTTCTGAATACCAGATTTAAGGTCCGATTAATATAACAGGGAGAACATTGTATAACATTAAGTACTCTGAAATTTAAATTTCAGCAGAATAAAATAAAATAAAATAAAATAAAATAAAATAAAATAAAATAATTTGACCATGGCCCCTTTGTGCCTCAGTTTCACATCTGCAAAGGAGAGATTAAATCATTCCTTTATCATACAGTGTACTGTCAAATGAACATAACTCAACTTTGTGAGACACACAAGACATTTGAGCAATAGCTACCCAATAAAAGAGCTTTAGAAGCTACAATGATATTTTTTCTGGAAGCAGCTCAGTTATCATAAAGTCAGAATTGTTAGAGCCATGTATTGAAGACAGCAAAAGACTGAAAAGTTGTTTCTAAGGGAGCACCATCTCTTCTGTGATTTAAGTGATTAATTAAAGTAAAGCTGTATTAGAATAAATATAATTAGGCCTGAAGATAATTTGAACTCAACTCTTCCCCGGATTAGAAAAATTGACTTTATAACCTGGAAAATAGTATTGTGAGGGATTTTTAATTAAAATTATGAACTAAATTCCACCTAAAAGTTTTTTTTTTTAATGGTCACCCCTCAGGAGAGGGGCTGACTGAATAGGTTGGTGGCTACAGGCTACCTTTTGGTTTGGTTTCTCCAGATCTTGTGTCTTGTTCTGCTGTTACCCATCAGGAGATGCTGAAGAGAGTGGAGAAAGGAAGTGCACCTCACAACCAAGGAGCAACCTTGTCATTGGGTGAGCTTTTTCATCCCTCACCAAGATCAGAGCAAAGAGGCTGAGCAGGTTTCCAAAGACCACTCGAAACAGCAGCTCTGATACAGCCCGTGGCAAGGCAAGAGAAAATAATGAAGGAAAAGAAAAGGAAAGGAAGGGAGAGAGAGAAGATACATAATTCAAACAAGAAGGAACTCTAGCTGAGGAATGCAAATTAGGGACAGAAATTATCAGTTCTACTGGAGATAGAAGAATATT
>NW_010586963.1:1143-39506 GCF_000705375.1 Tinamus guttatus | reverse complement strand
GCTGTAACTGAGAGTAAAACGATTACAGAAGTGCTCTGGGAAAGCAATCTTTTTGTAATTCTATCTCATTTTTCTTGTGAAGACCCATAAGAATGGATTAAAATAAATTAAATTTAATTTTAATTTTATGGATAAGGAGTGGGAGGCCAAAAACTGGTATCAAGCTGCATAAAGTTGTACAGCTGTACAAGTGTACAAGTCTGTTCATTTCCTTAGTCATTACCAGAGCCTTCTTTGAGCCTCTTTGTGGTTAGAGATCCTCTTTCTTAAACATGAATGAATTGCACATATTATTCCAAGTGATGCCTTGGTATACATTTGTACAATGTCAAGAATTCTTCCTGATTGGTAAATATGATCCCACTTCTCAGAGCATTTTTTCGAATTGATTTGAAGCATATATCAAATGCATATATCTTTACCAAATGTAAAAGTGTATGTACAAATTGTAATTTTGTATCATTTGTAATATTTTTCAACCTTGATTATTTAGAAAATTTCCTGAGTGAATTCCAGAAAGAGGGTTAAGTCTAGAAGTTAGCATTTCTCTATATTAATACATATTTCTTTCTTACTTATTTTCTATTTTGACACGATGTTCTAGAAGCAGCTGCAACTATGAAATTGTTTATGAGCAACTCATCATTCTGCACTCATTAATTCACAATGTTAAGAGATAAAAGTGGCATTTTTAAGTACTCTCTGCAAAATCAAGATTTTTAAGAGTGATCACATTATGAATAAGCAAAACTGAACAATTCCTTGATCCCCATTTAAATGATTTGGAGTATGCCCCACTTTACATATATCTAGAAGACTTTTAATTCCTGGCTATCCTGTTAAACCTGGTTGTTTGATATCCTGGTGGAGCTGGTGGGCCTGGCAGTCCATCAAGAGCTACTCTACATCTCCCACATTCACTTTAGGAAACTGGTAAAGAAAATATATTTTGTGTCATCTATCGATACATTTTAATTAAGAATGGAAACTACTGAGTTATCAGATGCACCACCCTTGGATGGTTGGTGATGCACTATGGTGGTTCACCTTTAAGCTTTGGATTAAAGAACTAAAGTTCAGTTATACTGAAGGTTCCTAGTTATATCAAGGGATTCAGCTCCTATTTAAAGTGTCAAATTTACACACTGAAATTTATATTCATACTACTTATGTAAGATTAGTTACTACCTCTAAGTAGGGTTTACAGTGAAGGTTGTGGAGAAGAACAGATGCTTGAAGAGATGGGACACCTCTCTGGAGTCCATTGATCATTTCTAGGCACTAAAGAAATGTTTATGTACTGAGTACTTTGTTAAAAAAGCCCTATGACTTTTGTCTCAATTCTTTTCAAAGAAGCAAAACCTGTAGAGTCTTTACCCTGTTGAAGTACATCAGGCAGATCCATCAGTGTTGACAATCTTTACAATTTTTTCACAAGTCATAAAGTTTTAGCTGGGGTCAGTCTGGAAAAAGACCTCTTATGGGTGCCAAGGATACCTGCATCCATCAGGTTAGGTGTCCCACTGCTCTGTTCCCAAAGAAGAAAAGCCAGTCAGTGATGCTGCTGGAAGCTCTCGGAACTCTCCCACCTGGCCCTTAGGAGATCACAGAAAAGTATGGCAGAAAATAAATTGCCACACAAGGTAACCCTCACTTCTCTTTTTTTTTTTTTTTTTTAAGAATTGGGAAGAAAATTTAATTCTTTCCCACTGACATCACTGCAGGAAAAAAACGAAGAAAAGAAAAGAAAAGAAAAGAAAAGCAAAGAAAAGAAAAGAAAAGAAAAGAAAAGCAAAGAAAAGAAAAGAAAAGAAAAGAAAAGAGAACCTGGGAAGGGGCAAAAAAGTTAGAAAGTCATTGTCTTCTGCAGCATGATCCCCTATACAAGGAAGCAGGAGAAGGGGCCGCTGATACAGACACTGTGGAAGAAGCCATGATCCCTGGAAAGAGTAGAGAAGAGCAAGAAAAGGGGATTTTTCAAGTTTCTCTTAATTCCTTTTTGTTGTTTAATTCCAGTCTGTAATATCAAATAAAATACAGTCAGCGTAACAATGAACAATGGTGGAAAGGAAAAACAAGTCCAAGTATTCAATTAGAAAAAAACAAAGCCATGACCTCATCTTGGATAGAAACACAGCTTCTTGTGTGTCTTTGTATATGAATTAGAATCTCTGAAAAGATTCTTTCCTTTACCCAGAATCCATAGTAAAAATAAAGAAAAATAATCTCAGAAACCTACAGAACTTAATAGAGGAAATTCCTAATGTGGTTAGTTATAGTTATGAGCGCCAAGAATATTTGTTCTTGATAATGATTATGTGCAAGCAAGGGCCAAAGCACCTACTAATGCCTGCTGTACTAGGAGAAGTGTTCGGAGTTAGCTGACGTGGCTCTGACCACAGCTTACCTTCCCGTGGATGGGGACAAGTCACACACAGCATGGATGGCAGAGAGACAGTCTGGGACAGCACATTTTCCTCATGTGTTAGGAGCAGAACTGTGCTCCTGCAGACCAAACAACAGTGGTTTGCATCACATTCCAGCCTGATTATGTGCTAAATGCTATTTTTAACAATATTATTTCTCAGCAAAATGACATGAAGGTCATAGGAAAACTGGGAGAGGAATAGTTATCTTACAAGTTGAATTTGAAAAGTGAAGCTAGGAAGGAGTAGAGATGTAGTGGGGCTTCTCCCAAAGGAGAAGGCAAGAAGGGAGCATGCTGAGGCGGAAGGTGAAGAGGGAAGGCTAAAAATAGCTGAAGAAAATCAAAGGGATTAGAAAGGCAAAGCTTAGACCAAAGAAATAGCATAGAATGAAGTAATTCAAGCTTGTTTAAAAAAGCAAAACCAATAAACAATAACAAAAACCTAGATGTGCACTTTGGAGCAGAGATAGAAAGCAAACTGAGATGACACTGTGTGCTTTTAGTTTAGCACTGTAGTCTACACATACCGAAATGTGCATTACTGGAGTCAGGGCAAGGAGGGAAGGAGAGGTATAGACAAGTACTTCAGGCATTAGAAAATTATTTTTAATTAAGTTAGTTTATTAACATATTATGTCCTTATTAATTGATAACCTAAAATTTTCTAAGAAGTGAAACAGGCTTACTTTTGCCTTTTCTCCAAACCTGGCTTGCAATTTATTATCAGTTCATGCTACTCTCAGAAGAGTGTTTTGTCTGTCTTTGGAAAGCAGGCCTAAAAATAGCTCATCATATCATATTTGAAAATAAATCTGTCTTTATTTAGATTTCTGGACATCATAGGTAGTCATCCTAGGTGCTGCTAACTGTTTAAACCCTCCCTGTTCTTTGATATCATGCAATATTAGGCTTTGATTGTGGCACAGTAATATTACAATTCCAATGAAAGTTTTACTTTGGACACTACTTTTTTGTAGGACTCTTTACTGTAGGTTCTAGAAAATACTAGTCAACTATACATAATGAAATTATGTTCCCTCAAAAGATAAGACCTTTAGAACAGTGGGAGGTAAACACTTGGGCTATGAGTCACATTGTGCTTTTAGAGCTGTTGAGAATAATGATAGCATTAAAGCTTTAAAACTGTTTCATATCATTTGGGACTTTTTTTTAAGAAGTAGTTTATTACATTATTGTTGGATTTGTAATAGCATTAAAACAGATTTATCTAACCATATACCATAACTTCACTACATGTTTCTTTAAGCTCAAGATAAAATAATAATGATCTCAAATTCTTGTTTGCAGCATCTTATGTTGTTTTTTAGTATTCTAACTTCTTCCATAGCTACCCTATACTTGTTTTCCCTGCAAAAAAAACATGTTCTTCTGATTCCTACTAAGTTAATGGAAAACTCATTTTGGCTTGAGTTCAGTGAGAACAAAATCAACTACAACATTACCACAAAGAAAGTCTTTTCTGTTCCTTGCATTTCATGTTCCATATCACTTAGTGCTTCAGCTGCATTTAGATTTGCAAAACTGGCCTATTTTTCTCTCCCACTACACTCCCCTCCTGCCCAAGGTATCTAGAAATACTGTTAGGTCCTCAAAAGCTCCTAGGCACATTCCAATAGACATGTTTTCTGTTTCAATATTTTTTGCAAATATTGAAATTTGCTCTTAGAATATTCATTTGCATGCTTTCCTTGCACAAATTGCTGGGAAAGGTAGTATGAAGAAACAACTCCATCAATAGCAAATCCCACTGAAACTCCTCCTAAGTTTCCTGTAATTATCTAGGTAACAATGTTTGGCTGTAGAGCTAGGCCAGTATCCAGCTAAGGCTAGAATGACATTTATAGTCCAAAAAATCAAACAAGATTTTTTTTTTTAAAACATGGCTTTTACAAAAAATAAGGATTTTTTTTTACAGGAAAATATCTATCATCTTATCAGTTTGGACTAGTTTCCTCATAAAGTTAAGTTCAGTGAGCCAGGAGTCTTCCCTAATGCATTTTCATTGACCTGCAGAATCATTTTCTGCCCTTTTGTTCAAAACCTGATCCTTCTAATGTGGGGGACTCCTACTGCGTCAGCTCGGTTTCATGCATCTTCTCCTTCTCCTAAATACTTGTTAACTTGCATGATACTTCAGCTCAAAAAGAACAGCAAAAAGCCTCAGAGAAGGCCCAGAGGCGCCTGCAATGCCAGTGGGCTCTGGGGACACCTTTCTGCCCGGGCTGGCCTTGGGCTCCAGTCTGTCCTGCTGGACTTCTTTTACCCTTGGCACCCTCAAGCCTGGGCAGTCCTTTGTTTCCTTTCTTAAACAAATATTTGACTTCTGGTAGCACTTTGTAAATTATAGTTTGCCATTATACCCTCTGAACAGTTATTTAGCCCTTCCTGGCTTTTTAAAATTATTTTCACAAGGAGTTCAGATAAGAGATGCAGGAGTAGTAGGGAAAAAAGAACAAATGGATCCAAAGTATTTTTTTACTTCCAGTTCCTTTTGGTTCTTTAAAATCTTAATTACTTCAACTTTTTCCACTTCAATGGTGTGTTCTTCTGCCCTGCTATTTACTATAACTATCTCAATGGCATTTATTTGCTATGAATTCTGACACAGTACATTTTCCTAACATCTCAATAAACCAAATACCTAGCTCTTAATTGGCAAATTAATTATCTCAACACTTTAACAGGATGGCAAATAGATTTATTCCCATTATACATACGAGAAAAACACAAGTCACAGGATATATCGTTAACTTAGCCCTACTTATTCTTAATTAGTAGTTCAGTGGCAGAGACCCAGAATTATCAGGTCTGTTCCATAATTTCTAGGTTCAGCACTATTTACACAAATGTTTTCAAAGGACAAATGCTGAGCACAGATATAAATGGACTAAAAAATGAGTTAAACAGACTGTTAAATACTTAGTATTACATTACTCAAAATAGAAAGGTATCAGTCATCCTTAGGTAACAGAATAACATCTTAAAATTAGTAAGTTAACAAGAAAATATAGCAATTATTAGTTAGGGGTGGTATTAAAAAGCTGCTATTTATTTAAATATCCATAAAGATAGTGCTATGGGTGCTCACAGATACATGTGGGTGCAGCAGTCATTTTTAAGAGGACAGGCCCATCTGTTTAGTGATCCAGCTGGGCAGAAACCATGAGTTTTATTGCTCAGAAAGAAGCAGTTTCGTTTTATCTTCAGCCTCATGTCTACAGGCATACTAGATTCATCAATTCAAGTAAAATGAAGCTCTCCACAACTCTCTTCTCCTGCAGCTTTCAACTGAGTCTTCCACACTTGCCTTAGTCAGAAAAGCCAGAATCCCACTGAATACATGTATGAATACATGTATATACTAGCATCAGAAGTATTGTATGCAGACAGCATGTTACTCATGCATTTACCAGAATTTCTGCAAAAAAAAAATCAGAGAAAATTTTGATGTGCTGAATGTTTCTGAATCTCTGTTTTATTCCATTTCTTTTCTTGTTATCGTAAGGTAAATAATAAAGCAAGTGTGTTGGTCATTTACAGTCCAGATCTGTGTCATTTCTACATATATTTGTTGAGCAATGGGAGAAGTAAGAAGGTTTTTCCTCAACTGGTCCATAAAAGAGCCAGGAAAATACACAGCCCTGGTGTATGAGCAGCACCTCAGCTCCACAGGAGCACATCACACCCCAAAGGAGGTCAGACCAACTGCTTCTGTTTACCTGCCAGCAACACTCCTTTCCACACTCAGTAAAGCAGCAGTGAGCACTGCCAGCTTTCCCATGCTCCGGGGAGCAGCAGAGTTCCTTCCAAAACATGCACAATGCTGTGGGGTGGGTTGTCCATAAATAGTACAACATAATCACAGCACTGGAAGAGTTTCACTTAGGTTCCAGCCATATTCGTTCAATAACACCATGATATGTTTCAAATTAATAAAAAAAAATCTTCAACACTGCTTTGCATATTTTATGTTTTTTTTTTTTTTTTCCCCTCTAGCTACAGCCGCACACATTTACGGTTAGAATTTGCACATATTTCCCACTATCCTCTAATTTGTTGCCCATTTCTGACTATCTCCAAAACACATTTCCTTTTCACTTTAACCTTAATTGCCCTTTGTAATACAGTAATTAAAATCTAAAAAAAAAAAAAAAAAATCTAATCCTCTGTTTAAAACAAAGCCTCCAGAGAAAGTATCAGTAACAGAAAGTATCAGTACATGCTATATGTAAGATCCTAGTCCTACATAACCATGTAAACCTGTAAAGAACAATAAAACAAAATGCTGGTGATGCATCTTATGCAATGGTTATCTGTGCTAAGATAAACTTCAATTGTCATGTCCATTAGTGTTGAATACAAAAGTGTAACAAAAAACAGTGTAATTTAAACTAGCAGCAGCACCAGGAAGATCAGGAAAGCCTGGACTTACAGGAATTCCTGCAGTTCTTTCTAGACCAGTTGCCAGAAAACATTGTATTTGCCAATCTCTTTCTCACCTCTATTACAATCGGTACCAAAGGAAGAAAAACAGCAAGCTATACTTTAGCACCTTCAAGTACAATTCCCCTAGTGTGATCTCATTTACAAGGATTTTGTGGTATATTCTACACTGCCAACAACCACCATACGAACCACAACAAGCATTTGCTTCTTGCCATCCCTCTCCACCTTTCTCCTAGAGGACATTTAGGAGAGCTGTCCCTGCAAGCACTTTCAGAGTCCAGTAGCCACCTCCCCTGAGTAGAGTTGTGCTGTTAGCAAGGTCCACAAATCCCTCTAGCCAAACAGAGCACAGAATCAGGCTGACCAGCTATCCTGTATCTGCTGGCACATGTACAAAGAACGCAGTTATCAAGATGTTATTGTGCCCCTCTACTCTCCAGTTCACGGTATATGTTATACAGTCTAGAAGTTACAATCTTTGTCCTCAAAAATCTCTAAGATCTAAATCAAGTCTAGATTAAAAGAAAAATAGACTAATGCATGCCTTCTGTGAAAACAAAACTATTTCAGAAAGGATAATGCTGCATAGATCACAATAAAACATCTCCAAGTTGCTCCCTGCTGCTGCCATGGGCCTGGTTTCAGTCCCTGATCAAGCAACATCGTTTATGCAGGACCCTTCCAATACACCCCTAAACCTGTCACCCACCCTCTCCCTTCAGACACAGGGTGGACGACTCTCCTTCTCTCAGCAGTGGTGTGAGGTGGGTGCATGCATATTCCTTGTCCCTTTCTCTGCCTATTAGGTTAATTGATCAATTAACCAATTGGGTTAATTGATATTCCATTTTGAGTTGTTTTATTTCTGTCTAGGATATTCCTGACAGAGATACACTTGGATATATGTGCGTGAGTACAATGTGCACATATATGTATATGAATTCCTATATTTAAATGTAAATATTTATGTTTGAGATGCATATGCACTTATATATGTACTTCATGCCTGGGCAAGTCCAGTGCTTTTAGACAACATAGACCTGCTGAGTGCAGACAGGTCTATACATGCAATCCAAATGTGATGCTGTTTATATCTGATACATGTACAATGCAAAGTTACCTGAGCTCACAGCAGCTGAGGGACAGTGACACAGCAAGAGCTTTGCCTAGGCTGTAGCTATCAGAGGAATGTGACATTGAAAAAGGAAGATATGTCTGAATGAACAGGGGTGTTATTTCCTCTATTTTGGAGTTATTCTTTGTGTATGGATTTATTGATATCTAAGCTACACATCAAAATACTTAGAGGACTGCTAGAAGGATGTCATTAACTTTTAGTATAACTTACTGCTTTGTAGTGAGTATTATACATTTCAGTATAAAATTTTAGTACCTTCATAGCTTAGAATCCCCAAACTCCCATAAACCCAATTTCTCCTTAATCTCCCTAAGAGATTGAATAACTTTCAATATTAGATACAGATGTGTTAACCTTCCATAGAAATCTATATCAGTAATGTATGCATTGCTGTAAAGACCTCAGTGTGATTCACATATCTTTACATTCCTAGACCATTTTTTATGTTACCTGTTGGGTTTTCAGATTCATACACGGGCAAAAAATGCAGCTGTATGTGGAGTGAACTGGCAATACTGCACTGAAATTGGGCAGAAGCTGGTAGGGGCATGAAAAATGCTTCTATAATGAAAGTTAGAGGTAATTTTAATCAGACTAAAGTGATTTATTTTTCAATTTAGCTGACTTGTTTTTTCCACATATCAGACCTTTGAAAACACACTGCACAGAAATGCTATACGAACCTACTTATCAAATAGCCCTCTCAGACCTTTCTCACCTTTAACACCCAGTAGGTCCTGAAGCAGAAATACTGTCTGTTCTCAGGAAAGTCAGAGCAAAACCTTAGGGGAGAGTTGGAAAATAAAAATCTATGAGAATAACACAATTGCGCCATCCTGTCCAGCGCTACGCAGCATGCTGTCTTAACAAAGAGTATTTGTATGGTTTCACTTTAAGTGACTTTTTTATGGCAGATTATTTCTGAAATGAGTATTCTGGCATCCACAGGTCTTTCCATTCACATCACTGTGACACTCTGTATGTTTGACTTTTACATCATTGCTCACAAGTTTTTTTTAATGCAAATGTGGAGAATATGTGCCATGTCTAAACAGTATATTCTCCAGTTACTGTCTTCTTAACTTCAATAATGATTCTTGCAAAGGCATATATCCAAAGGCTACAAAGTCTGGCAAACATGGCAACTCAATATAAGAATTTTTAAACCATGTGCACAAAACATAATGGCACAACAGAAATGAGGTCACATAATGAAGCAGAACCTACTATGACAGCAGTGATTAAAACCTCTCAGCTACCTTCATGTACTTTTGGATTGGGCTTCTAGAGACATCACTCACTCGAGAGTGACAACAGAAACCTTCAGTTTGGGATTTTTTCTTTTCAGACAAGTGTAGGTATATGCTCCTTTCTTGAAAATCATCAAAATCTCAAATCCCAGAATACATGTTCTCAACAGTTCACGTCCCCTGCCTCCACAAGGTCTTAGAGGAGCCAAACAAGTCATAACAAGCCCAAGTTTTGAAAATCCAGGCGCTTTTCCATAGCCAGAAGAGAGAGGTTTGGAAGCCGTTTTTAGTCTAAAACGAGATCATACTTTGAAGGCAATCCAAAATCCATGCCGACCACCAGACCACTCTTAAAGGGAGCCAAAAAACTACACTTAATAGAGCCCTACACAGATGAAAAGAACTTAAGCCTTGGCGGTAGTGCTCTTTCTTCCCACCATAACCACTTCAAACTGATTTAGCTGCAGAGGAATACCCATGCAGGCTACACACAGGAATGACAGTATCTTGCTTTAATATTAGAACTAAAGCATACAGTTACAATATTTCTAACTCTGCCAGACTGACCTCTTTGCCCTTCATGGTCATAATTAAAGAAAAAGCGGGTGTGGAAGCAGCATTCCCACACAGACTTGAAAAGCCCATCATGGACAGCAAGCTGCGTTGCAAGGCCAGTGGCCCATCGCTCCACGTCCTCCGTATCTCCCATGGGCACATTCACCCAACAGGTTCTAAGCTGTGGTTTCAGCAGTCAACTCTAGTCAACTGCACTGTACCCTGGTCATGAAATGCAATTTTCATTTCACTGCATGAGGCATCATGATGCTGTTTTTTCTGAGAGAGGCTGTAAAAATCAGTCTTGGGAAACGCAGAGAATACAATCACATAAAAGTTATGGGGCTCCTGTATCTTCCACATCAAACAGGACCTCTTCAGTGCCTGCTGGCTGGGCACCACACACCCTTGGAGGCAGCCTACACACCAGGCTGGCTCACAGGCACAGAGCTCTGACCATTCCCAGCTAGCAGATCCCTTCTGAAGTCTCCTCACAGACAACTCATCACTGAACATCAGCCTCATTACTTCAGGAGAAACCAGCTCATTTGCCAAATCTTCCTGCCTGCTATGCCAGAGGCCAAGAGACCATGGAGAGCCAACCCTCACTGTAGATAACCCATTTTCAGCTACTGGGTCCATGATGATACTTTGCATTTTCAGGCAATGCAGAGAACTAAAGGGAACGAGAAAGTCAGTGCTAGAGAAATCATTGATGAAAGTAACCATGAGAGGAAACGGATAGGATTCCGGGTAGGTTTTACCTGCATTACAGTCTATTTCAAGTTGCTTTAAGACTACCTGACAGGCAAAAGAACTTCCAGACTATCTCAGTAGACACTATTTAGTGTAGTTGACCCAAATATATGGGTCAAGTAAACCCTTAAGGCAGACTTCTGTAGATGTTTGCCACTCATCACTGTGCAAGCAAAGCAATTGCTGTGTCCATCAGGCTTGCAAACGCTCCTTTTTTAACAGCATCTCAGATACTTGCCAGTGGTTTTCCCCCACCTCTCCATTTCTCTGCAGCAATCCCTCTCCCAATTTACTTTGAAATTTAAATTTTGAAGCCCAACTCTGTCTGAAGAGTTGTCAGGTTTGGGAAAAGAGAGAGAGGAGCAGATAACAACCAAGAGGCCCCACCACCTCTTCTCCATCCTGGCTTTCTCTCCCTTCTCCTTTTCCTAGAAGTCTTCCCAGGTGATCCTTATCTCCTCACCTCTCTATCTTTACCACAACCTTCCCAGGTGCTGCTTATATCTCACCAAGTGTTCCTTGTTAACCTCTAATGGTTGGCCTCAGAAAATCCATCAAGCATCAAGCATCCATCAAGCAATCAGCATTATTACTTTCATCCCTGGCCAACCTTTCCTCCTGTTCCTTATTCCTACAGTCAGGAATAACACTGCTTGCACTAAAAATCCACCATTTAATTTTCATCTAACTAGCTTCTCCTTAATTTCTTCATTTTAGAGTCTAAAAAAGTATTCGAATGAATACAGTAAAATCTAGAACAAAAGTTGTACTTGGTTAGTAACCGCAGTATCGTATTTACACACAGAAAGGATGTCACCATGCAGAATTCTGTGACCTGTCAACATGTAACAACCATGAAAACTTCAGTTCTTTGTCGGCCCTTTGGTTCCCACTAGAGGGAGGTGTTGCTAAAAGAATACTGTTTAATTCCATTAGTTAGAAAAATACTGAACGTTTGCAAATGGCTCTTAGAGCCATAACGATATAATTAAAAAAAAAACACTTTGGAACAATTAGAAGTTCTTTGTTTTCTGCCTCTCAAAAGCAATTTTGTATCTGATTTAAGCAGGATCAATAAATAAGAAAAAAATCTATTTAAAGGATATGTAAATTTTTCAATTAAAGTGAAAAGTACAAATGGAAGAACTGCTTTGGCAGACTTACAAACAAAAAAAAGGATACTGGCTGTAATTTTTCACAAATACATGCTTTAGGACACTACACAAAGTACTGTTAACATCAGGAATGATGTGCAGAAAAATGTGCAATTGCAAAGAGTTTATTTAGTAGAAAAAGGTAGGATATACACTCATAAAAATAATCCCTTAATGAGTCTCACCAGCAAGGCTCACTGGTAAAGCCAATCAATCAGCTCTATGGCACATAGGAGCACCAAAGGAGATAGAGACTGATACACCTGACTGAGCCACCTACCAAAACATAGGACTCATCAGTTGATGCTTTCAGTGGTGAAAGATATTTATTTCTTAAAATATTTCTTCCATTGCTTATTAGGATTGACCTGACCTCTTGAAAAACATGCAATAATTTTGCATTATTTTGCTTCATGTTCAGTGCTGTCTTGTACCCATAACCATCAAAACTTTGTTCACCTTGTTGTCCTGAACATGGTAAAGAAGAGATCTGCAGATTGCCTCTGTTGGGATACAAATGCCGACTTAGTCTTTGCCATCAGAATCACTACTTTGTAACAAATCCCATCTGCGTTGTGGACTGCCTTTCACAACCTTAAGGTCTCAATGAGGGAATATGACCAAGGAAAGCCTTTCGAATGAGCCAGACTTTTGAATATGGAAAAGATCTGTTCAATAAATCACTTTCCTAATGATTTTCACATAGCTATTCTAATGACCCTACAATGTAGCCGGGAGACCCACATCAAGAGATGCTGAGGAATTGGCTACATGAAGTTTCCTGATATTAATCAACCATGCGGCTGGGGACTTCAAAGAAGAAAAGGTCACAAACTACACTTTTATCTCCAGCAAACGTGTGCTGGAACCAGCAGCACGGCCCTGCGGTGCTCTTGTGTAGCCTTCAGCAGTGCTCTGCACTGCACAGCTGCCCCATGTCAGATCCAATGCACAGGTCACACCTGGATCAGGCCTTCCAGATGGGCATCACTGTTGGCTAAAACCTTCAGATCAATACCAGTAGAGCTAAAATCTTACACATTCTCTCATTCAAACTTTTTAGTTTGGTGTACTTAAGGAAAAAAAAAAAAAGTTTAATTTATAGCTTACCTAGCGTTTTTTCCTGCTGTATGTAGCAGGCTAGAGATCCCAGGTTTGATACTTCAGCTATGCCTATCTCATTTGCTTCTGATAATCCAAGTTCCTGAAGAAGCTCAAACATTGCGGTACGAAAATATTTTTAGTAGTCTAATTTGATACGGCTCCACAAAAATGGGCATTTGGTAGAAATTTCTCTCCACTGATGGTTGCTCCTTAGAGATAGCTGCTATCTAGAAACACCAGCCTTGTTAATACCGTCAACAGAAAATATGCTTTTTGTAAGTATTTATAGGCTTGATATTTTCAGATCATCAGGTTTAGTCCTTGGCAGCTCAAGGGAGGGAAGATGCTGCCCTGCATTCAAGCAGGCCTGTATGGTAAGAGTACACAGGACCAAGGTGCTGAGAGCTTGCAAAACGGAATTGGCTCTAGAAGCAGCAGCACAGAAGCATAATGAAATGTAATGATAGGCTCATTTCCTCACCGCTTACTGAAAACTGGCAGGTTGTGATGGTCTGGAGCAGAGAATATGCAATCCCAGCTGCTGCACCAATGTGCACCTCAACCACATCATTTGCTTTTTTTCCTGTAAGGAAGCCTAGTATAATTTTTATTTGTTTCCTTGTTTTGGTTACCTGATGCAGTTTACAATAAATGCATTTTCAAAATGAAAGACTAGTTGGAAGGAATGAGACATTTCCTTCCCCCTGCCTAACAATGACTTGTGACCCTGGGAAAAAGTAGCTGCTCTTCACAACACATATTCATAGGTAACTAGGAATAAAAAGCGAGGGCTTTGTCAGGAAATGTGTTTCTTATCCAGCTCCACAAAATACAATGGCATCCCCTTGCTGGCTTCTCAAGCAGGCTTCACTTAGGTCGGCCTCGCCGAGATGACAGCTCTCACTGCGCCTGCTCTAGCAATGGTGAAGCCAAGTATGCTCAGGATGCGTTTCCATACAGACATTCAAAATGTTATACCAGCTAGAGGAGGTCTAGTATCTCCAAATAAATTGGAAGACTTTCTCAGAAATGTACAACTTCCTATTTGGCAGCTTACCTCCTACATTTATATATATATTCAGTTCACAAGGAAGGACAGAATTTTAAGCTTAATGTTAAAGTGCACCCCAAATGGAGGTGTAGGTATTATTCTAGCTCTGTGCAGGTCCAAATGAAATACACTCACACACCTACTTCTGAGTATCTTGCAAAAAAAAAAAAAAAAAAGTGGACCTATTACAACAAAAGAAGAGATCATTTACAATTTCTGTCAGAAAAAAGCAATGTTTTTCTTTCACACTGTAAAGAGAATAAACTATGAAGAAAAAGTGAAGAAGTGTTTACTTCTTTTTTTTTATTCTAACATTTTTATGTAATAAAACAAAAATATATTTTCAATCAACTCTGAATTATCAACTGTGAGGATAAAAGGATTAAAAAACAGTACATTTATGTCCACATACTTGTACTATTGGTTAAACCTAGGCACAGTGATCTGAAGCATTATGTTTTCAGTGATTTTTACACAAAAAATACACGCATTAAAAAAAAAAAAGTTGGTATCCTTAGGGATGATTCTTATTTTATTTTATCAGGAGTCACTCTGACTCTGCACTGAACAAAACAAGTGTAAGTGAAGGTGATGTCAGTATTCCCTTACTACATAAATTCAGGGCCTGAAGATACGAACTGCAAAGCGTTTAAAGATTAAAGAATTTGTTAAACTCGTCCATCCAGGTCTGCTTCAAGAAAAGCAAACTTTTGCTTCCCTTAGGACCTCAGGGAAGGAAAGATCAGACCCCAGTTCAAATGTTTTAAGGTCAAAGAGTTGCGCAGAACCCAGTGATCAATCATTCCTCTTCCATCCAATTCTAACACTATTAGTGGTCACCTGCAACTTCCCTCCACAGACTTGTGGTGCTGAATGCAGTCCTCACCACAGAGGGCTTACATAATATTTGTATACGATTGCACCTCTAGAACAGAATAAGAATGACTAAGTAATCAGTTCAGTGAGTATCTCCCAAAATCTTCCTGGAGATGATGCAAAACAAGATCCTTCTTCCAAAGCCAAAAAGGTTTGGCATGTTCCCAAACAGTTAATGTGCACTTTATATTTGTATACTGTTCTTGTTTACTGTCCAATCTGCAATTGCTGGGTTTGCAGCAACCAGCCTGCATTTTCATCTGCCACATCAGCCTGGCCATAAATAGAAAAAACGCTGAGGAGTAAAGGGATGTGTAGGTACTGACAGAAACAAATGCTTGTCAGAACAAGGATTAACATGCTATTACGATGTTGCATGAGCAATACACTTTGGGAACCCAGTACCTTGATCACTGATATTCAAACAAATAACTTCACTTCTATCAGAGAAATCATTTCCTAAAACAAAGATCAAAGAACTGGATCTCCAGGGCCATCTTTCAAAGCCTTGCTTAAGATGTTCAATTAGCACACACTGCTACTTTTATATCTCTGCACTCAACACAGGCAGATGTATATTGAATCACCTCGTAGTTATAAGCCAATTGATACTTTCTGTATTCTGGTTATTCTGAATATAATCACATATTTTAAAATGGGGAAGGAGAGGAAGTCAAAGTAAAAGTTCCTTAAACACAGGAGACTGTAGCCTAGACTCCCATAGCAGGCAAGAACAGCCACAGAGGCCCTCCGTGAGAGCCACCCTATGTTGCCAATACACGACAAAAAATTTCCGAACAGAAGCAAGAAAAAAACAAGAAAACAGAGAACTCTGACAAGGAGGCAATGTTGCCACGGGAAGCGGAAGTCTAAGCACATACCTGGCACACACATGGAAGCAGAAGAAAATACATAAAAGCTGCAAATGAAAACACAGCTGTAAAGATCCCTCGCACCAAATGTCTCCTCAGGTCCTTCTTACCTTTGGCTACCTTTTTGCTTCCTACTGTAGTACCCACACACTTGACTTTCCCACAGGCTAGTTCTTTTTCTGAGGTTTGGCTCCTCTTTGTCAGGTCCCTTCTCAAGCAGAGTTGCCTGTAAAGACCCATCAAGGCTGAAAGATATTCCTGCACTGCTCCTCTCCCTTCTGCCCAGGCGCTTTCAAATAGCGGAACCGTTACTAGCAGGGCAGGGTAAGCAGACTTTGTTAATGCCTACGGACTGCTCATCCTGCCTACCAGAGGCTCATAATTTCTCAGTTTTCTACTCTCCTTTCGAAGATACTCAATTTTAACTTGGTTTACATGAAGTTAGGGTAGGTTTATAATAAATGGGGATATATTTCATGAAATCAGCACAACACTTGTAGTCCAGTATTTTTCACCACACATTGCACTGTAGGATGAGGTCTTAATATGTATGTCCCTTTGAATATTAGTATTTATTATCACTATTAGTATTTATTATCACTATCACAATCTTCATGAAAGTAACTATTATTTAATATAAAAAATTATTTGGTCTTAATAACCTTCAAGATCATCGTTTAGTCCAGTGTACATATGATAGGTCAGCTGAGGAATTATCACTGAAACAATCAAGTAATGAATAAGTATATTTTCACTACCTTAAGGCTTTAGGATAGAGGGATTGGAAACCATGAGGCTGACATTGAAATGAACTCAGAAATAGGCCATTTATGTCCCCTTTTGGTGTCATAACCATGACATTCTAAATGTCACATGCTAAATGTCACAGTTAAATAATGCTTTATGCTTTGTTTACATGAATACATGGAAACTGAACATTTGCTATTAATCCAAAACATCATTTCTTTGAGTCCCCTGGGTTATACTGCATCTGAGTATGCAACAGCTGCAGCAGCTGTGCAGTGGGTAACTCTCCCTGGTACCCAGGTTTCCTGTGCTCAAGCAATACATCTCCATGCTCACTGCTATAATAAGTTCCAGGAAATGCATGTGATAGCAATCACTGTCAGCATCCATCAAGACTTAAAATGCTGAAAATTTCTTTTTAATCCATGTGCTTTCTTCCTAGTATACCAGATACTTAAACATGTGGCTAGAGTACGAGTGTCTTGGGAATGTGCTTTCTGTGATCGTTGCCCTCTCTTCCCATACAAGGCAGCAGTATTTGACCATAAAATTCATTAGAAAAATCTCATATTAGTTCTCTCCATATTCTGTCATCTAAAGCAGCAATCTCCCTCTTACCCTAAGCAAACTTAATGATATTTTCTTAGATACCCTCTACATCGAAATATAAAATCATGAAACACAGCGAGAAGAGAATTGTTATGCTGAACAAAATTAATGCCACATTGAGACTTCTGATGTACAAGCTTGAATTTTGAGTCCTTGTCTGCCTATTGTAACCTTGGCAGCTGCACAGCCACAATATGATTTCCATTAATTTCTTGACTTGAAACAGTATAATTAACAACATTTCTTTTTTTGGAACATTTCTTTTTCATCCATAGGATTGTTATTTTGTCTTCTCTTTAATGATAAGATAATCGTGTCTTTTTTATTTCTCTTAAAATTATCAGCCAAGACTTCAGCCTCAGTCTACATTTCGAAGCTTGCTATAGATTTCATGAAATTTTTATTACAGAAGTGAGTACAATACATTTTCAACAGAGTTCTTAGTATCTTAGACCGAGTACCCCTCCTTGCAGAAAGTTATCAATAGCAAACAACATCATTTGGCAAAAGTAGTCAAGTAAAACTGAATCGGGGAAGTACTGTCATGCACTGCTTTGATTATCAGCTGGGATAAATTGAATTGGTAGGCATCACCAAATGGAGATTTCAACCAAAGTCAGTTCAGTAACAATCGTTCCAACTGTAATAGAAACTGCTAATTGCACAACCACTAAAAAAAACAAGGCATGTTCACACAAGGAGAGTTACTACCACGTTTCAGGCTTTCCTTGGGCTTTGGTTGTCATGTGGTTGGTTGGTACTGCTTGCTAATGATCACAACTTGTTCCCTGAGCTGAAAATAAACAGATTAATCTTTCTTGTTCGCACTTCTACATTCTCTGTCTCATACTGAAATGGCAGAACAAAATCAGCAATGATAATAATCACACCTAAACCCAACAACTGCTCCTTGCAGCCACAATTCAAGTGTGTCAGGGCTCTCCTTTACAGGGAGAGAAACCTACTGACCACTGAAGCATGGTTCCTAAGGAATTCCACTGCACCATCATGAGTTAATTCCAAAAGGTTCTGTTGCACAGGAAAATGGCCAACATGCATTAATGAATATTTATTCAAACTATATTAAAGGCCTAGTCTTCACAAATTCTGCTCCTTGTGTCCATGTTATTCTCTTACTACTTTTACTTCTTGGCAAATACCTGTCTCTCTCCCCTTTCTGGTGAATTCTTTCTCCATCAACTCCAGCAAATGCTGCATCTTTCCACTTGCATAAAATGGGGCAAACTCCTTACACAAAACCATAGTGCTTCCTTCTAGTCGTGCTTCCTTGCTTCAAAGCCATATTAAGCAATGTCCCCTCCCACCGCCATGAGTTGCTTTCTCCCCTCAGGCTCCCGAGATGTCTCATGTGCTCCCTTGGGCCATCTCCGCCCCTTCCCTGCCGTGCGTGAGGCTTCTTTGCCCTGTGGCCAACTGCAAGAGGTGCTTTAAGGACATTCTCTTAAACATCGCCCATGTATCTTAATAATAAATGCTTCTAGATAAAACACAGATACTAATCCTCTATCCAAGGAATAAAGATAAGTGGCACAAAGTTGCTGACAAATAAATTACAAGGCCAACATGTCATTTTGAGTAAAAACAAAAGCTATATACAATACCTAACTAGAAATCCAGCCACTGGAATAGATCCAGCTCAGTAAAAGTCTTGCAAATTCCTCGTATTCATAGATCATAGATGACGAGTAGGAAAAGAAGAAAAACTTCCCTATTTTCAGGTGTAGTTTTTTTGTTTTGTTTTGTTTGTTTGTTTTTACGTTTAGGAAGGTTATAAAAACCTACTCCTGTATTGTTCTGCCATTTGTGCTAGAGCGCAAATCTGTCCACAGTCTGAGCACACTGTGAGTTCAGACTTTCCCCTCACCATTGGCAGCTCACTAGTTTCCCAAGTAGAGCCTTTGCATTTTCCAGTTTAAAACATACTATCTAATTTCTACCTCAGCTAAGACGAAGTGCCTCTACATGCTTGATGTCAAATCATCTCAACGTCACACATGCTAGCATGGGATTTTCTCTCCTTGGCCCATTGGAGGGCAGCAAAATATTTACTAAAGAGATTTCTCATTTCATGGCCTCCTCACCAAGTTGTCCCAACAAAAGGTTTTATCAAAACTTGGAAGAGTTCAGAACTTCTTTGCTTGGCTTGTAAGAATTTATGTATTTATTTATTTTAGTTAGAACTAAGTTTTTCAAATACTTCAGACAATTTTTCACATCAGAGATTATGCCTTAAAACTAACAAGGCTTCCTGTATAAATAATTCCATGGTGTTCCCCCTCTTTCCAGAGCTAAGGACATCCATATTAGGAGGAGGAGGAGGAGGGTAGTAATGTTTTACTAGAAGCCAGTTAGGCTGCTCTCCTCTGAAAACCTTGGATAAATATATTAGTGGTTTAAATCCAGCTGTGTATCTCCAGCTCATCAGTATTGGCATACTGATCATCTTGCATCATCCATTTGCTATGAGGACATATTATCTTAGCTTTTAGTTTATTATAAAGGGGAATCAGCAGTACTAACAGAATATCTTGGAGTCCCTGACTTAGGTTGCAAGCCAAGTTGAAAAAGGAAAAATATTTTAATGTATCTGTTAGTGGAATTTTCTACAATTCTCTTCTGTAAATTCTGAATATCAAATGCATCAAGTTTCCGCTGATGTTCCAGGCAAAGCTACTGATATTAGCCTTGTATATAAGAACAGACTGACTGCAGAAAGATGACCGAGAATAAAAAACACAGTGTCAAAATGTCTAAATCCCAGCCACTGTAAAGAGTCTTTAACCAAGGACCATACATGTGTTTTATAGTCTGTAAAAAACTCAGCCCCTTTATCGAATGTTTCGGGCATTCTCCTGGAAATGAGATTTCCTACTGCTTTTTACCATGACAATACAGCATAAGGCAGAACAAAGAGGCACGACGTGATGCTCTACAGCGAAGCCAGGAGCAAAGCCGGGCTGTGTTCTGCCCCGCAGCTGCTCGGGTTTTAGCCCGGTCCAGGAATACCTGTGCCCAGACGGGCTCCAGCAGGGACGTTCCCACTGGCAGGGGGGCAGCAGATGCCATCATGCCCGGGGGACAGTCTGGGGGCTTCTGTGGCTGAACTTCAGTCTGCAGCTCAGGGACTTGCTGAGCAGGGCAGTGAAGCAGCACCCACTGCGAACGACGCAAAGCCAAAGGGGTGAGAAATCTGAATCATGCCAGTGCCATTTTTTTTTTTTTTTTTGTATGCGTGTGTGAAAGTTGACAAAATCCAATGTTTTAAATTATAAGCCACAAAAGGAGCTATTATTATGTTACTGAGTGCAGGTCTATGTCCAGGAGTGTTTAACAATACAGTGGATGCACTGGAGAAACCTTCCCATCCCACAAAATATGGAAACACAAAGAAATTATTCCCTTCAATAACCCAGCAAAACCAGAACCCAGTAGTCTGTGCAAATCTATCAGCTGGCAGTAGAAGGGTTTTTTTTATTATTATTATTAAGTTTCTCATTAGCAGCTGCTGGTACTTGCACATACTAGATTGCAGACAGTAAAGGTACAGAAAATTGTCACACAGCAGAACTGCACTGCAAGCTACAAAGAGCAAGAACAGCAGCTGAGGGATATGGCAAGAGAGAGAAGCTTTCCTGTAGCTTTCCCATGCAACAACTCCAGATTATGTGCAGCTGATTCTTTACAGTAGGTAAAATTCATTATTGTTCCCTCAAAATACAAAAGAGACACAAGTGAGAGCTGGATTTCAAAGAAAAGGGAAAGCAGTGATATGAGGGCAAAATTATCTGCAGAGTTATTCATAAGCAAACTCCTCAAGTAGGCAATATTATAATATAAAATGAATTAGCAGCTTCCTATTGGAGCTGGATGACTATCCATAAGAAATACTCACCTAGACAGGATGTAACTGCATATAAACATCTTGACTGGTTACAATGCATGACACTGGCTGTGCATACATATAAATTCAAATTCACGCTTGCGTGTGGTTCTGATACATTATTTTCATTGACATACCATAGTAAACGTAATTACAGAAAACATAGTGCCCATAAAGTATGCACTGGCACCTGAATGGAAATCTTGCAAAAGAAAACTACTCTGCTTTACAGTATGCAGAGTGGCAGCACAATTGTCACTGGTCATGGACTTTTAGAAGGTCCCATATTCATTCTAATGAGCAAGAGTAAAACCAGTGCAAGTTCCATCCCAAGCCTTTGTTCTAAGGTGGAAAACACTGATATTACTTGTACAACATATGGAGCTGTCTTCAGCAGTTGTTTATGAACATATTAATTGCTGCAGAGCCTGATCGGATGGAGATGTTGAAAGGAACAGAGCCGGAAAAGGGAAACAATAGCAAAGATGAGGAGTAGCCCAGTGCACACAATAACCAGGTTACAGCTGCCAGAAAGCACCTCCTGGACAGAACTGTTTCATCAAGATCATCAGATACCAATGCAAACACTTGAGCTGATCTTTCCTTTCCAGGTTAACCTCCCCTTTGGGCTGCAGGAAACTCCCCATCCTGCTCACAGAATATTCCCTCTGGCTCTACCATGAGGGTCCTGCTAGCATCACTGCTTCCTTAAATCTGCCCGCTTTTTAGCACCACGTACCTCTAAAGTTTCAGTAGGTGTTACTCATCCTTGACAAAAACATTTAACAACAACAAGAGCCTCAATATAAAGTTTCTCCCCTGCTGGAGCCCTGGCTATTGTATATTATGGTGTTCCCTTTCTTGGCTGCTGTCCAGTCTTATTCTCTGAAGCCTTCCTAAGCTTAAAACTCTAAAACTCCTCCCTCTTATGCAAGAATCTGGATAAGAGCAGTAATCCCTTCTGCTCTCCTAGCCCCTAGGCCCTACCTCTGCAGCTGACCGAGATTCATTGCTTTCTGCTTAAGAGTCTAATATTCTGTCCAATATTTTTGTCAGAAACAACATGTAGCTCAGTTGAAACAACAGCCCCAGCTTAAGGATATAGCAAATTGACTCTGCATGTGCTATAAAGTTTACCGGGGAGCATGCAGCAAGTCTGGCAGGCCCAGAACACAAAAGCAAATTCTGTATGCATTAAACATTGTATGTAATCGTCATGACATAACGGACTGCATCTCTATTTATACCTGGGATTTCCAGGCACAAACACAGAATCTCTTCTAAGAGTCTCTCAGGTGCAACTATCCTATAACTGTGGCTGCAGAAAACAAAACAGAACATAAGTAATATCAGAGGCAGTATGAGCGTGATTTATACTCTTTTCCTGCAGTGAGAAATTAAGACCACTGAAAAAATGTGCTAGGTGCAGCTGTGACTTTATAATAAACAGTTCACAGAGAGCCAAGAGACAAACAACAAATAGTAAATAAGGCACAAATAAGACACATCCTGCATTTTTTTTTATGACTAAGCAATAATAACAAATTCACCCTTATGGCAGACTGAGGCCTGGAGGGTCCAGAGGGTTCAAGGACAGGAAGGTCTCACCAAGGCAAGGAAGGTGACCAGAGCTCATGCCGTGGCCAGGGCAGCAGCTTCCTGCCATGGACTAGATTTCCTGAATTATAAGCAGGAGTGGCAAAAGCGGCAGCTGGGGAGAAGAAAGGCAGCATGCCAAGCACGAGAGTGAACCATGGCTGCAAGGGAGGCACCTTGCAGCTGGGACAGACAATCTGTGCACATGGAGGAAACGGACAAGCCAGGAGCCCGGAGGAAGGGCGAGCAGCAGGATGGCACACAAGGCAGGCACTGCCGGGGGCAAGTGTGCTCAGTTATGTCTGGATCTCACTGCCTTTGAATAGGCTGGCAGCTCCAACTGCAGAATGGCTCCTTTGTCCTGCCCCCTTGCTGAGGCTAAAAGCCCCAGGGACACAGGGCCAGATGGCCAGGGCACTCAGAGGACTCAGAGGAAAGAAAAGAGGGAAAGCTTCATTCCCTAAATCTGTATCCCTGAGGCTTACAGGGCAGAATTCCAGGGAGTACACAGCCTAAGGGGATGATACAGGAATTAAGGTTCTCGGCTAGGAGGCACTTGTGAATATGGAGCAGAGACATGGATGTACCTACCCATGTGACAAGTAAGGTCTCAGGCTGCTTCCATCTGCTTTGTGAGACGTGCCCGATTTCAAAGTGCAGCCAGTGTGTGCGAGTGGGGGGAATCTCCACTCACTCTACATGCCATGTGCATACATGGAACACTATAGTATTAAAAGAAAGCCCAATAAACTAAGAGTGCCCTGAGAACAGTCACTCAGGGAGCTTTTGGAAATGGAGGCTGCATGGTGGGTCTCCAGAGGCAGCAAGGCAATCTAAGAGAGTGGATGAAAAACAAGTGCTGAGCAACGGAGTTTTATTTTTGTATTAACCCTGCCAAATGAGTTATTTATATCCTAATCTTCTCAGTTGATAAGACTGAGCTCGTGAATGAAAATTGCAGCTATCTCCTCTCCGTATTCCATGAAGCAGATAAATTTCACCTCAGAGCAGCTCTGCAGCCTCTGACTGCCTCCAGAGCATACGTATTCCAGGGTAATTTTTGCAGAAAATGGCAGTTTATAATTAGGTATTCTTGGGATGATGAGGATGGCCCAGACCCTAAGCAGCCCTTACGCAGCGACATGACATCACGTCCTGAAGGAGCCTACCTGCTGGAGAAGTGAGGACCCTGGCCTGGGAAGCAGTGCAGATCTGCCCCGGGGATCTTTGCTGCCCAGCGAAGGTCCCTGAAAGGCTGGCAAAGGCTTCGCATTCATATCACTGGAGAACAAATAAAACAGAAAGAATAGGGACTTGTGAAGTCACCCTGCAAGCTTCAAGGCAAGATAGCTTGAGCGGCAGTATCTGACCAGCAGCATCCACACAGCCAGAGCTAACACCAACCTCCACCTTAGGCCTGCCTTCAGTTGCCTCCTTTTGCAAAGGCCCTAAGGCCTCTCTCTGATTGTCCGCACTGTGCAACTGCAGAGTAACCATCATGAGACAAGTCTTTTCCTCGTTAGCTCCATTCATATTATGGTGGAAGAACTTGTCCTCTAGCAGCCCCTCAAGAGGCTCACTACAGCTCACCACCAAGCCAAATCATTCCCATCAAAATTCAGGTATATTAACACACACACGTATATATATATATGTGTATTCACACATATTTCACACATAATTCCAGTGATTGGATCCTAATGTTACCATCCCTCAGCACTTAGCTTTCTTTAACATCAGAACATTTAACTTTTTCTAGAGTTTAACAGAAATATCCCTAACACTTATTCTAGCTCGTTGCTTCTTGCGCTTTCCCCACTGAAACAGAGAGCAGTTTATTCCCTTCCTCCTTGGCTCATCTTTTTAAAATATTTTAAGACTGCTATCACGCCTCTCCTCAGTCTTCTTTTCCCTAGACTAAACAACCCCAGTGCCTTCAACTCCTAGGGCATGATTTTTTAAAGCTCTGTCATTCTTATTGCTTGCCTCTGGACTTTGTTCCACTGGACCACATCTATCTTGTAGGGAAGTGTCTGCATCTGAAACTTTACTATTACTTTAAAAAAGTTTAAAAGTTACTTCAAAGATATAATATAGCACTCCTGATGTAATATCTTAGTGTTGAACGTATTCTCTATGTATTCTTTTTGTCTGTTTTTTTAAGACTATTCCCAGGGAGAAGTACCAAGGTAGATGAAAGATACATGTAGCGTAGGCTCCCAAGGGAGGTACGGGGTTCATCATAGGATGGTTCTACACAGGATACCAGATCTGGGATAAACTTTGGCAAAGAGGTGTTATTTCACCTACTATGTGGTATAGACTGAATAGTGAAGTTTAGGTTATTCAGAGTCATGTATACCATTGCTCTAGCACAACAATTTTACTACATCATGAGTGGCAAATGAGAGTATTTTTCTTGTAGTTAGTACAAGAGTTTGGGGTCCCCCCCTTTTTTTTTTGGTCCATATCTTTCTTTTCAACTGCTTCTTGACACGTTTTTAAAAATTGTGCCAAGGGAAAGGATAATAAGGAAGAATTACGAATAAAATTACTTATACACACACGAATATATCCTAGAAAAGATGTCCTGACACCCCGCAACCACTATGTAAGGAAAACACAAGTGCTTTTCAAGACTGTGAAACAACTGTCACCACAACTGTTAAAGAGCAGATAACAATGCAATACTTGAGTTAAAAATAAAGCATAATTGCTTGTTCTGATGAATTATCTAGTGACCTGTGGGAAGATCTCCAAAAAAAAACTTCACTTAAATACCCTCCTTGAATCCTGAGATCTGCAAAATTGCTCCACAGCTTGCAGTTTGGTCTATTGCTTTCAATTTGGCACATTCAGCATCCAATTATATTTTTTCTAAGTCTATCTTAGGATTGGCATTTTTTCCTCAGCACTGTATCTGTTTTGCACTGAACAACCTTGGTCAGAGTTCCTCCAAAACTGGATGTTTCTCTCAACCATCTCCACTCTGTGATAGCAGCTCTGAAGGTTTCTCCTTTTCTTTCTTCCCCTCCAACCTCACTTTCTGGGGATACAGGAATCTGCAGCAATCTGTAGCAATACAAAATACCTTGTCTGTTCTTGCTCACTGTGCTGCAGGCTGTCAAACAAATCCTGTGCTACAATTTCAGCAACATTCAGAAAGTTATCTACATTTCACTCCTCCTTAGAGGGGAAAAGGCAGATCATCTCCTTGAACAGCCAAATTTTGGAATATTTCCACCACAGCCTTAAGTTTCTACATTTTCTGGTTCACCGTGTGTGCCCCTACATCTCAGTTCCTTTTATATTTCTACTACTTTCTTTCTGGCCTTGCTGGACATTAATAAGAAGCCTGAGTCAGTGTTTATTAGTAAACAGGTGGGTTAAGCAAAACTGAAGCAAGATCCTTGTGCGAGGGATTAGTCATTAGTAACAGCATTAGTCATGCTGTTAACATCACAACTAATTTGCACCTATCTACTCCAGGAGCGAGTTTGAATTCAATTTTTTAAATGATCACATATAAAAACCTCTCATTTTCCTTCAAATTTTATGTAGGACGCCAGACATACTGAGAAGCAGATATCTTAATTGAACAGGCTGGAATTTTATCTTCCAGAAGTCAGAGCACATATTTTCAAGCCTCCTCTAAAGTTTTTATATAGTGGAAATAAACTTTAGCTCATGGAATGAGATGCTGCTACCCAGGCAGCGTGTGCCTGCTAGGATCAGCGTGCAGCTGACATGCAGAAGCTCACGGTGCTGGCGGAGCCGGAGTCAGAGGCAGCCCCTCCAGCAAGGCTCCGTGCGTGTCACTGCTCCTGGCTGCCAGGGCACCCGAGCCAAGCCCTGAGTGCTGAACCCTCTGAATGGAGCCCTCCCCGGCTCAGCAGGCACTGGCTCGGGGAGGACAAGGCTGTTGCGCTGCCCACGGAGGAGCTGGTTTGGCACATGCCTCAGTAGATCTCAAATCCTTCTCCCCAGAGGTCCCGTGGATGCGACGTGCTGCCTGGGAAGCTCAGGCCTGCAGCCAGCTCAGGGTTTATTAGCTTGATTGGCACAACACTAACAGAACTGAAGTGCTTCAGGGCCAAAAGGGATCCTGGAAGCAGAGCGGACGCTCTCTGTACCACCACATCTGCCTAAGAAGTTCCTGGCAAGGCAGGAGCTCCGAGCTCCAAGTTAAGGCAGTTTGAGTAGCTGTATCAACAGGAAAATTCAAAAACTCCCACTAACACAGCCCCACCTGGATAATGAAAGATGCAAGCAGTGCCATAGGATGCACAGTCAGACCATCTCCCAGCTTGAAATTTAACGTTTCTACCCAGCTGCTGGTTGGTAGGACAGCCCACAATCCCAGAGGTATTCTACCGTTTAAGCACAAAGCAGAATTACATTCAGTCCTGCGATCCAAACTCTTCGTTATTCTTGGAAAATACCCCAGCACACCACAGGAGCAGCTGTTCTGATTGCTTCCTTTCATTACCATCTATGGGTGCCTCTGTCAAGCTAACCTCCTTCACTGACTGGGCTGCTTTACAGCTCTTGACCTTGAGCCTCGAGAGAGGGTTTGAGACACCAGCTACATTGTCTATTTCCCCATCATCTGTTTTTTTCCCATATCTGCACTTCTTGCTCATTCGTGGTAGTTGTTCTTTTCCAAGACTCACCCTGTTGCACAGCCTGAAATGCAGATTTTCTGAACTGCAGTCCTGACAGGATTATTTGTCGCTTCCAAAAGCTTCGTGGCTACAGTTCAGCTTTACATGTACTTTTTTTTTTGATGGATAGCCTGGATTCATGGTACTCTTCTAAGTTTCTATATGGAAAATATCATTTTTGTTGTGATGTAGGAGTGGCAGAGAAATCACCAAGATCCTAAAAGCTTTCCCAGTAGTCCATATTGCTCTTACCAGTAATCAGTATCTAAACAATGTCTAGTAACCTATCTATGGCACCTGTGGTGGAAAATCACTCCTCATGCAATAGCACTAGAAATGGCCCTGGAGCACAGGACCATTTACTGAACACAGACCTAAGTTCAACAGGAACTGCTTTTTCTAGACTTTGCAGTTGCCAGTAATTAATAATTACCAATAACACTGTGAGCAGGTTCCAGCAGAGAGGATACAGCACTCGCATCACTTGTGCTGGTGATTCCTTCATCACAAAATTATTTTCTTGGTGCATCAGCTCTCAGCTGGACAATTCTGCCTCAGTCCTATGGATGCCAAGAGAAAAGTGGCAAAGTCTTTCAAGGAGGCAGATACTTCAACTTCATGACCAGTGAATTTTTGCTTAGGAGAGTCTTTTTGACATTTTAGAACTGTTCTCCGGCTGTAACAGGCACTTAACACAAACCAATTATTTGCTGGACACTGTGCAGAACAACTAGTGCATACACAGGCAGGACCCGACTCCTTTTAACATCTTTGAATAGAGAAAATCTAAATAACAGAAAATAACCACAACTGTTCTGGACTGCTAGAGGACTTCCAGCTGCCCTTAGCACCTGGAAATAATAGCGTGGCCTTTTTGTAATGCTAGAGGCTTTTTAGCTCAGATGGGAATCACACCAGAAAAGCATAAACAGAAGAAGCACTGACCTGAAAAACAAAAATAAGAAAGAAAGGTAAAAAATGAATTACATTTATGAAGAAAACTCCAGAACTGAAACAAAATTTGTTAGAGGTTCCATAAAACTCTTCATCTTGCAGGTTGCAAAAAAAGGGAAAATTCTTCTTACATGAGGGAAAGCAGAAGGAACTAAAAGGGCTGAAGGTGAATTTGAATCATAAACGAGTATGTCCCCAAAAAACAAAAGTAAGTTTCTTCTAGGCAAGTATTTCCATTGCTTAGCTTGTGGAAAAATGTTCTATAATTAGAAAAAGAATGTACTAGTATGCAATAATTGTTTTTTTTTTCTGATAAGAACATCTGAGACTTGAAAATTGCTGTTATTATTTACAGATTTGCTGAGCAAAATAACCTAATTAAAGTATTATAAAAGTATTAAAAAAATATACGGATAAAGCTGAAAAGCCAGGTGATCTTGCAGAGCTGACACTCCAATGGACAGCTTGATATGAAGTATGAAATCAAATATCCAGAAGAACAACTCTAAGGGCTAAACTATTTGTTTTTTTAGGGGGGTGAAAAATAGAAGCAGATAATTGCAAAAGTTTGGCAGGTTGAAATCATACACAGATAGTTGTGTATAAGATCTGTTGTGTAATGCACCATATGTTGCTGTAATCTATCTGTTGTATAATACCAACATATACATGTATGTATATACATATAACAACTCCTATGTAGTTGTGGTGTGTAATATCTGCTGTGTAATATACCATTTTTCTCCATGTAGTATTTTTCTCCATGGATCTTAAGCTTAAAGACATATATATGTATCACAGATTGCCATTTTACCAATGCCAAGGGTATTGGTGAAACTGTGACCTGCGGAGGCCACATCCAATCCACTACATGGTTAAGAGCCAGGAGAAGAAAAGAGGCTTTGCGATCCCCCTCTGAAGTGAAATTTAGTTAAATTTAGGCAAGTAAGTTAGGTGGAAAGCATCTGCCTATAGAGGCCTATAAAGGTAGCTGCTTCTGTCTCTATCCGAATTGGGAACACCAAGTCTGTGAGCAGCACGTACAGGCCACAACCACAGTGAAATGAGCCATAGGCTTCTATAGGGGCAGAAGAGCACTGTGCATATCAGCAGGTTTTTGGGAAAAAAAAAAAAAAAGAAAAAAAAGAAAAAAAAAACAGCATCTTGATATGGGAAAACACATCACTCTCCAGTCAAAATGTAAATAAAACTGTAAAAAGGAACTATGGGTCACTCAGGTATTGGTGGGAGATGTGTTAGGATTTTTGAGATGTTATTTAGAAAGAAAATACACAAGTAAAACTTTTTACCCAACAATAGCCATAACTTGGTATCTAGCAAAATCTCCTGCACTGGGTGTCAAGCTCCTTGGTACTGCTTTGCGCCGAGTGGTACCTTCTCCCATGCTCGGGCCAGCCAGCGTGGACTGACTCACGCCCACAGCCCTGTCCAGAACAGGGAGGCTACCCCCAAAACAGCTCTTAGCACGGGACACTGCTCCCAAACTCTGCCCGGAAACTGTTTAAGAGAGTCAAAGCAGATTCATAAAGTTGGCCAGAGACAACACTGCGGACAGCTGGGTACCAGTGCCCAGGAACATTTTTAGGCACTGCGTAATTCCCTTGTTTAAACACAGCTAGAGACTCTCAGCAGGAGCCCCATTCCTGTCCTGCACTGTATATGCTACAGTTCATCTATATAACCAGCTATATACAAAGATTACATAAATCTTTCCTGGGAGCTGTTATGTAGGGACTAACACTGTTCTGTGATGGTAACAACAGAATTCAGCTACTGCATAGAGCAGTGTCAGAAGTACAAAGAAAGCAGCAAGGGTTAAAAGCTTTCTGTGACTTGAAGAATTACAAACCAGTAAATTTGGCCTCCACACTTGAGAAATTAGTAGAAATTAGAGCAAGAAATAGAATCAGCAGACACTCTGCCAAACATGAGAGCCTGAGGAAGATGTTTCTAGAGAAAAGGAAGTCACATCTCACAAAACTACTAGAGCTACTTCAAGAGTGACAGAGTTGAAGCAGTTTCCTTGGATTTCCAGAAAGCTTTTGAAAAGGTTCCTCACAAGACCCCTAATAAAACCAACCTGACATTACATAAAAAGAAAAACCCTTTATGGTTTAATATTTGTTAAGGCAGGGAAGAAAAACAATAGAAATAAAATGTCATCTTCACAGTGGCAGTTATATTCTTGAAGGAGTTTGTGCCTCCCAGTGTATTCAGAGATGGTATAGAAAATGGGAAAGCTTTATGCAAACAACTGAAGAGTAGTGAGGATATCACATAACTCAGTGATAGGACAATAAATACAATGAAAGATGGGGCTTGACATTCAAAAGACAAAGGGTGTCAGGGACACAGTTTCCAGGATGCAAAAACCTTACAATCCTCAATTAATGCTAAGCAGCATTATGAGGTGCTGATAAATAAAATTATCGAATACCCAGATAAATTCTGTTCTTATTTCTACTACTCCTGAGCAGGAGAAGGCAGCAGCAGCAGCACGCAGCTATACTCTCAAATCAAATACTTTTCTCTGTTACCCTGTAAGATACAGCTGGAAAAAATAAGTTATAAACTGACAACATAACTAATTTTATTTGTATTCTGTTGTCAAAATACAATGCTTAAGAACATCAGCAGTTATGGAAAGCTCTTTACGAGACCTACCTCTGCCCTGTTTTATTAGCTACATCACTGACAATAATAAAAAGCTTTTCGTGGCTTTATTTTATTAAATTCACTGATGAGAGTGAGATTTTAATCCTCTTCCTTTGTACTGTACTCTGGAAACATGGGCACATTACATGCTCTTATCTCCTTATTTCCCATTATATTTTTGATCCTACTTTTTCCAAATTCTGTTTCATTTCCACAGTCTCTCTTTCCTACCTTGGTCATATCTTACAAAGCAATATTAAATGCTGTTCCTTCTCTATCATCTTTGTAACAAGGAAAGACTTTCTTATTTACAGGAAACACGACTTCCTAATGGAAAATGATTGTCCCAGGCATTTTTAGGTAACAAAGGTAGTCCACCCATTCAGATGGGAAATAGGAAGCACGTTCTCTTCAATTTTAAGATGTTTACTTTACAACATCTTCAAGCTAAGTGGATTCCACAGATGCCTAAAATCCCAACTGCAAGACCAAATACAGAACTTTGATTTCTACAAGTGTTATTTCTGAAGTCTGTTGACATTCAGAACTTCATTGCTAGAAATTACTAAGGTCATATTAAAACCATAGAATCAGAGCAGCCCATCTTGGATAATTTGCAGCTGGATCCCCTTGTTCTTACAAACAGCTGGATCCTTGTACCCTTTGAAATCAGCAAGCTTAAACTACACCCATGAAACACACTTAGAGTTATGACTACAGAACCTGGCAGGAGACTGAAATTTTAAATGCCACCTGCATCGTTTATGCGAAAGTGCAAAGAGAGATATGTTAGCTATCAGAGATTCATTCCAGGATAGGAAGATACACAAAGCACAAAAAAGTAGGAAGAACATTTTCCATTGGCAATCTGAAAACAAGTGTTTTCTGTTGCCATAGGATCCGGCTTGGGCTAGTTCATGCTACATTCCTGGAGGGCGTGCGCTGCAGCAGCATGTCAGATATCAGATCTAGGCACGAACCCATGAAAACAAACACTTGCCACAGGTGTTATAAATTCTTAGTTTTTTGTGTTCCAAGGATATATTATTTCCAGTTTACTGATAAATATTGTCTGACAATGCCTGAAATTTAAAACCCTCCTCTCACAGAAGACTGACACCGAGGGAGGCCGTGTAGGCCACAGCGGTGTGGAGACCTCCTCACGTCCCGGCCTGAGCGCCAGACCCAGCTGGCATCTGGGCTGATGTGCCTGACCATGCTGTCATGTAGTGATAATTGGCAATTTGCCTTTTGTCCCACAGAATCTGCACCGAGACCAACAAAACATTTAGCAAAAGGAATAGAGTAACTACTTTATCTGCTCTATACTCGGCCTGTTCAGTGCATGCCGAAGGGCACTGTGATCAGCATTCACTGCCTGAGGAATCTGGGTAGTTCAGTTAAGTCTTCAGCATTCAGCACCCTCCCCGCCCCCCGCCCGCCAATCACGGGGGAGGGGAAAAAATGCGAGAAGAGCAGCTATCCTGCATGCCAGGGAGGGCAGCACATTCCCCTAGTTTATACCTCCCAAAAGAACGGATCAGGGATTAGAAAACACCTCTGCATGTAAAAGCAAGACGCGAGATGGGTGTCGAGCACAAGAAAAATCATTGTTAAAATTTGACATGACAGATAAACGCAGGAGGCATCAACACCAGCCATTTTTTTCATAGCCTGCCTAGATCCCTTGGATAAGAACAGACACATGACTAACCTAAAATCCTAGCCAATAGCCTGATGTTATTTCAGCATTTTTAAATGCTTCAACCAGAACCTTGTCAAAATAAATGGTGGATTTTTGCAGTATGTGCTTATATGGCAAGGCTGATCCACTCTGATACTATTACAATGTTGTAAAGCATAAAAACTAGTTAATGGTTTCTGCCAAACCATGAATCAGTTACAAAATAATGACCTGAAGTATGTTCTTTTTTCCATTCTCTAATATTTCTTCGCAGCACAACCCAAACAATTGCTCATAATTAAAGTGATTGGAGGAGCAGACACTGGCAGGAAGTGCACGGCTGGCAGGGATCCGATAGCACTTCATTGTACTGAATTTAGAACGATTACATCAGTTCCTTTCATTTTGCAGAAAAGGGAGGAGCTTTTTTATCTGTTGTTCCCTACCAGCAAAATACAACATTTATCAAATAGGCTGAAGCAGATTTATATGTATTTTAATAAACAGTACAAACACATCCTTTACTGCCTGATGCCCTTTTCTGCTCGTTTCACCTTCTTTATGGATGTATTGTGTTATCAGTCAAGATTCATCAATTTTGTTTTTTTTTCCCCCCTAGGAAAGCATGAGTTGATCAACTTTTAATAATGGAGGGGAAATATATGATGCAGCAGCAAGCAAAGGTACTGAGTGAAACTGAAATCCACTTTAAAAAGTACACAGTGACTTGGGTCTTCGTCCACATCCCTGGAGCAACAGTCATGCACATGGACCATAGGGTAGCAAAAGATCCCACAGCACTCTGGAAAAGTTAAAGCCAAATTTTGCTTCTGAGTGGACATGTCCAGGTCAAACAAAATCAGAGGCCAAAAGGGTATATTGCTACCTACAGACACATACAGTGAGAAGAACTCTGCATAAAATCATGCAACTGTTACTTGCCCTTTTCTGCCCAAAACTAGGCTTATAACCCAGCTCTTTATAAACTTCCCTTTCTTTATGCAACCTAAGAACATCCAACGCTGCTTGAGCACCTACATCTCACTGTCCTGTTATAGATAGTCAGAAGCCTTTAGCAGATAGACACACGGAGGGCACTTTTCAGCTCCCTTAGCTACCCTTAGAGAGCACGCAGCAGATTTGTCTTCGTTCTCCAGTGCCCACTCCACTGATGAGCCCTAGAGAGGGGGAAGAGTGGATGATCTCACAGTGGCTTCTCACTCCAAGCAGAACACTTGCCACTTTGGAGCTCGCACAGAGACCTGGCACAATCTGGCTTTCAGTTAGCTGCTCATGCAATCAGTTAAAGTAGCTTTCTCTCGCACATGCTCCAAGATGTAACACTTCCCATGAGTGGATAGATCTGTGAATAGATCTCTGAAGAGGTTCTCACAGAATGAATGCATCTCTGTTTCCCCAAAGTGCTGAACAGAGGGCAAATTGGTTCAGAAATACTAATTTGGATTGCTGCATTTATAACCAGTGAGGCCTGTGCATTCAAATCTCCCTCATTACTCATGCAGACCTTGGAACTGAACCCAGAGATCTCTGTTTCTAAGAAAAGAGAGAGTCTGTAACTAGAGCACTGCCCAAGGAGTGTGTGCCTCTGTTTCTTTGTCCTGCTCTTCCATGGTCTTTCCAAGTAGGCCTTGCCTAATGGGAGCCATAGCTGCAGCTGATGTGCTTGGCACTGGCAGTATTATGAATATCAAGTTTTGTTAAAAAATACCATTAGGGATATTCTAAGGTAATGGTGCAATTCACAGAACCAGAGAATTTCTGAGGGACCCCTGGAGATCATCTAGTCAAGCCACCGCGGTCAGAGCAATGAGATCAGGTTTCCCAGGGCTCCAGCTGGGATTTGAATATGCACAAGAATGGCAACTCCACAGCCTCTCTGGGCAACCTGTTCCAGTGTTTAAACACCTGATCAGTAAAAAAGTTTTCTTATGTTTAAGTTGGAATTCCCTATATTTCAGTTCTGCCTTTTGTGCTGTCACTGGCTACCACTGAGAAGAACCTGGCTCCATTTTCTTTACTCCTCTAATCACATAATTATTATTTCCATCAGTAAGATGCCCCTGGAATCTCCTCACCTCAGGCTAAACAATCTCAGCTCCCTCAGCCTCTTCTAGCATGACATGTGTTTCAAGGCCTTAATAATCTGTGTGGGCCTTCACCGGACTCACAAATAAAGACCACATGGGTTATAACACAAGAAGAAGAACTACACTCTTACTTTTTTCCCCCCAGTTCACTGATTCCTAGTTGCTTGATTTCACAGTCTCAAAGCTGAGGCTAGGTAGGCTTTTAGACAGTCACCTCTGCAGGTTTTCCATGAGGCAACCATTCGCTCACCCACCAGTGGTAGGACGCGTCTCCTGTGCCATAAGGTCATTTCATGCCATTCCAGGTCATGAGGATAGATCAATTACCTGGGAACACGAAGGAGAAACTACAGCTGCTTAATACCAAAAGTGCAGCAACTTTGACAGACAAGTAAAATGTCAGCATTTTTAATTGTTCCCCCCCCCCCTTTTGTGTGTGCTCTCCTACTGCAGTCTATGTTTCTGTATAACAAGGAGAGTGCCTACATTCTATTTATAACTTGGCTGGGAAATATTCAGCATTTTGATTTTATTAGAACACTATTAAAACAGAAACATTCCAGAGTCCCAAACTAGAAGATAAATTCATATTCATGTTTGTGTTTCCTTCCACCCTGTGATCTCCAGCAGAAACAACTGATGGGCACAGTATTACCACTTGACTTGTGCATGTGCACCTTCTTCATCAGAAAATCTTCTATAAGTGAACACTGTCATCTAATTTGTGTGTTTTTGTTTTGTTTTTAAACCATAATTCCTTACATATCGGGTTCAATGTGACATTGAGCTTACAAACTTTCCAGATAACTCCAGTTGTCTTTTCAAACAAGGAGGTTTAAATGTAGGCTCATAAACACACACGTAAAGTAATGAGGTGCATAAAGAGGAGGGATGTTCTTTCCAGGTGGAGGACTTGGTGAGTGTTAGAGCATGCCAAACTGGGTTCCTGATTTGCCAGCAGATTTCCTGAACATTCCCAGCCAAACTGCTTCATCTACTGCTCTGTTTCCTATCTGCAAGGCAAGCATATCCATACTTCCCTTTTTCCTGCTTTTTAGCTATCTTGGTTATAAAATCATCAGAGCAGAGCAGTATTCTGTAGAGACAGTTACTCAAATAAGGGACCAGCAGTGCCGCAATAACCACAAGTTCACAAGTTCGCAATCAAGACACTTCCTAGCAACAGAGCTCTTCTAGCCTGTAGACTAAGTAGCTTTATCAAATGCTCAAAGATAATCCTGTTTGGGCCGCATCGTTTAGAGGAATTCTCAGCTCACCATGAGTAACTTTCCTTTTCTCCCTTTTTGTCTGCTTTTGAATTTTAAATGCATCTTTGGAGCAAAACTTGGATAATATGATGGCACTAGCATAAGAGTGAAGCAAGAGAAGGTTTTCAAGTACTTTTGAAGTACCTAGAACACTTACCCCTTTCTAATCAACTAGCAACTGGCCTCAGCAGAAATAAACAAAAACATTTTTCAATACATTTTAGATTCCTTTCTAAAGGCGAATGCTATTTGTGAAATGTAGGAAGAAATACGTACGAACAAGAAGAAAAGACCTTGGGGCATACTGTTGAAGATTAAAGTTAGACTTGATTATATTTGGGGTTTTCCGAAGTATTCACATGTATTGACTCTTGTATTCTTACACGCCACTTCATTTCTTGGTTTTGTTCAGTTCACACAAAGGAAAAGTACCCAATATTCGGTTTACTTTTTTTCCCCACTCAGAACCACAAAATCCAAGAAGAAGAAAACGAGCACCCTGTGAGCAAGAAATGCCATTTCTGTTTTTGCCAGCTCATTGCTGGCAGTCATCGCTGGAGATACAGCCTTCAGTTCTGCGAGAGGAAAAGTGCTGGCAACGTGCCATAACCACGCTTGCAGAGCCAGACAGCAAAGAGTTAGAGATCTGAGAGTGACCATGGGAACTGTTGAGAACACAACGCGGCATGTTGCACTGATGCTTGTTGGGAGCACAGCATCACCAAAGCATTTTGGAGGCGAGCCAAGACTAGCCGGGAGACTGCCACATACTGTATTTTTCTCATATCCAGTAATTTGTTATTTTTCAAATAGAGAATGATCACCAACACAGGTGCTTTATATTGGCACATTTCAAAGCTGTGTCAAGAAATGCTATCTCAAGAATTATGCCAGGATCTCTCAGTCTGAAAGGCTAGCTTCTTTACACCACTCTGCAATGTCTCTCTGATCAAAAACTCTGCTGAGGTTATATTAGCTAGAAGAAACACTGTTTTTCCTCTGCTTTACTGCCATGAAAAGGCCCTGCCAAATAACAGCTGTTAAAAAAGATTATGTTAAATCCAAGACTCCTTGTTTTCTTTTGGACAGTCTCCCCTCCTAAAAACCTCAAATGAAAACAAACAATCACCAAAAAGAAACCTCAAAAAATAAAACCTACATTCTTGACAGAAAACACATGTAAGCATTGACTTAAAAAATATAAATGGAATTTCATATTTAGCCATCTTGCTCCCTGCTTGGTCAAGTCAATCCAAACTTCTCTCCCCACTCCCCAAAGCTCAGAGTCGATAAAGTAGCTTTGTCCTCCAGTATCATCAGCTTATGCTTTAGCTGGTAAGGTCTGGCATCTATTTCTAAATAAAAGCACATTGAAGTGAATTGGGAGTTCTATTTTAGTACACTTAGTCATCCACGATACCGTTGTCACTGTGACACAGCATCCTTACACAGGATGCAAACTAGGACAAAATCTTTTGTCATCTGCAGGCACACATATTTCAGCCATGTTTCTGCTATTATAATAGGTGTGAATAAATTATATTATCTCTGATATGCATAATTAACTAGGTCTCCCCAGTGAGAGTCACAGCTGCAACTCCAATCAGGGACTACGCATGTATATCTACACAGCGCAATTTATAGCAAAAATGTTTCCTTGCAAGTTAGTGTCACAACAAAATTATGTTTTCTCCTCTTGGAAACTTTAATTCAGCTGATTTTATCTCCAGCTGCACCTTCCAGGGCCTCTGTGTGTCCGTATGCTGCCCTGCAAATGACCTCAGGCTGACATTCGTGCTCATATGTGCAAACAGGCACAAATAACCTGAAAAACAGATCTCAAAAACTGACACAAAGTTAGAGCAGCTACCCCAAATATTGCCCTACCAACATCTGCTACTTAATGTTATCATACTTGGACAATCATACCTCTTATAATTATTGAACAACAAGGCATCTCTTATTATTTTTATTAATAATGCATCTTTTACTTATTTTAAAATAAATGTCATCACTTTGCCTCCCCTCAAACATCGTTTGAGAACTGCATTCATTTGAAAATGTTTGCTTTTATTTATTTAGATTCGGACACCATACCATATACCCTTGAGTTTAATAGCAGAGAAAACTGCATTTAGGGCCAAAGAATCTGACTAATATAATCATTGACTTGGATAAACAAAAAGACATAGGACAAACTTCTAATTTCCATGCTTCTTGGCACCCTGATTATAGTAGGGGTTTTTCTGCTTTGTTTATTTTTAAGAGAGCAGATATAATAGCAGAAATATTTGGGTTTTTGTTATTGTAAGCAAGACCTTTTTTTTTTTTTTTTTTTTTTTTTGGACCTGTTTTTCCAGACTATGCAAGATTGCACTCTTGAAGACAATGCATAGAGATTGGCAAAAACTCAAAAACTATTTTTTATTCCAACTATGTTGTATGCCAGTAAGCCAGGGTAGTTTATCCATTAAAGCTTAATATCAGATTCACTTTTTGAAACCC